>JAMRYI010001097.1:0-45423 GCA_029231635.1 Ditylenchus weischeri | reverse complement strand
CCCAAAAATCAGAAATTTTCAAATTTGATCTAGAGATTTTCGGGTGTTTAACCAAGATCTGAAAAGTGGAATCGGTAGAGCTCGTGGGAGTTAAGAAAATGCATCAAACAGCTTAGCAAAATATTCACTCTGCTCCGAGATATAAGTCTTTAAAGTTAGGGGTGTGCGGTAATTAGAGACTGTGCGGCAATTAGAAGAAATACGGTATGATGTTTAACATTGTGGTGATGATTTGTTGTTGAATTACGCCGTAATTCAACTGTGAATAAAGTGATTATTACGGTGAATAAAGTACTTTTTAGTACTCGAAAATTCGCTGATTTTGGTGCTGATTGCTGATTTTATAAATAGCCGCTGATTTTCAAAATTTCGATGAGCCTGATTTATTAGCAGACAGATTGGTACTGCCCTTCTCTGTTTGCCGTGTTCACTTTCAAATTTTCAATCTGGTAAAAAATAATTTTTCAGGTGTCTTATTAGCCTCTAGAACGGTCAAAGTGTGTTAGTTCATCAAAACAGATATTGATTTGCGTTTTGTGCAGTCAATCTCAATGCTACAGCACCAGATGCAAACTTGCTGGCCGTCTGGCAGCAAACAAAATTTTATCAGCCTATTTATGGGTTTGTACGGGCTTATCCACTGCTCCATGGAGCAAAGAAATTTCTAGTCATACCCGCTTAATTTAACTCTTTATATCCATCCTTATTACTCCACCCAATAAATAACCCCCTACTTTTCCTATTCTCCTCGTTCAAATTCCTGTTAGCACTGAGCAACACATCTCTTTCCTCCAATGGAGTGTTGCCATTCAATCCATCCTCATAGTAGCTATCCTCCATAATGCCATACTTGTTTGTTGCGTGCTGTCGACCCCGACTCCCTTCTACTGCAGTGGAAGTGGACATCATAGATGACTCTACTCCATATGACAGTTGGTATTCTCTGCTGTCCAAACCATGACCACTGGTCTTGCTATAGGCTTTCTGGGGCAATAAGTTGGCTAGAGTGCTGGAGCTGACCAGCATTGGAGTCTGAGCCATGTTTTCTGCCCTTTCTGGTTGCTTCAGTGTGTCGCCCATGGTCATATCTTCCTGCAGAGTGGTCATTGTACGGGGCCGATGCACCAAATTTTGGATTCCGCCCGACTTCACTAGCGAGATTGTCTGGCTGTTGTTGGTTCTGATAGGGAATTCAGCTAGTTGATCCACTTCTGATGCTATTGCTGCTGGTAGATAACTGGCGGGGAAAGGTTGAGGAGGAATTTGAGGCAAGCGTCGACTAGGTTTGGCTTTGGCCTCTTGTTTTGCTGCTAGTTGTTGGGGTTCTGATGTGGCTGGAAATATAAAAAGTGAAAATAGATTGCTTTTTTTGACATATAGGTTTGGGTTGAAGACCGCATTTTAAAGATAGGCTCGTAAAGACTATAACCTCCAAAATTTTTGTCGTCACAGTGCGAAAAAGGTGCAATGACTCGGGAAAATGTGTACACTGAAATACTCTCCAAAATTTATGGCGATCACTACGGTATTGGTGCATTCGTCTACTTTTGTCCCGATCTTTCAATTCGCACCTTTTTATTTTATTTATTTTTGGATTGAAAAATACAGAAGAATGCTCTTTTAAATTTGGTAGGAGAAAAAGAGTAAACGAGTGGAGGAAATTAGTAAATTGTTATTGAAAAAATTGAGCCTTAAAGGGGCATGCTAGCCGCCGATGGGAATATTTTGAAAGGCGGGTACCAGGTCAATTCAAAAAGGGAATTGGTACCCCTTTGTGATGAGTATTGAAAACTATTCGCAGCATGCAATAGCATGGGTGGCTCAGTGGTGAAGCGGCGGTGGACTGTGAAAGTGGGTCGTCGGTTCGCGTAAAAGCCAAGTGCACCCCCTCGAAAAAATTTTTTGTACTTTTAAATAAAAGTACCCATTTTCAGCTAAAAATTTTTATTCTAAAGCAACGCAATAGGCGAAAATTCCTCAGCAATCCGAATTATGAAGCAGAATTTGAAAAAAATACAGTCGCTAGATGACCTTAAGTTGGAGTGTCAATATTTAAATGGTGACATTTTTAACTTTACTCCAACTTTAGGTCATATCTTAGCGACTAAGTATTTTTCAAATCTGTTTTATAATCTGATTGCTGAGGAATTCGTCTACTGCCTCAGAATAAAATTTTCAGCTGAAAATGGGTACTTTCAAAGACAAAAATTTTCGAGGAAGAGAAGAAGCGTTACGCGGGATACTGTCGTCGGTTCGATTCCGACTGGCTGCGTAACTTTTCTTCGACTTTCACAAAATTGCGTCATTTTAATTCTCTTTTGAATTTCACTGGTATCCGCCTTTCAAAATATTCCCATCGGCGACGAGCATGCCCCTATAAGGCTCTCCCACTAAGTTAATTCAATCCAAGGCGAAGTGTTTTCATCCTTTTTCAACAAGATAATTTCGATTTTTACTACCAACTTTGGTGCCATTTTTTTGGTGCCATTTTGTAGCTAAGATTCAGGGCTATCTTTTCACACCAAATTTGCAGAGGGCGAAAATAAAAATTATGGATAAAAGTTGGTAATGTTCAAAAAACCCTCAACATGATCCTCAATCTTCAAAGTTGAGGATCATGTTAAGGATAAACGCACTTTTATCCATAATTTTTATTTTCGCCCCCTGCAAGTTTGGTGTCAAATGATAGCCCTGGATCTCAGCTACAATATGACACCAAACTTGCAAAAAAATCTCAAAGCCATTTCGATGAAAAATTCGAAAAGAATTTCGTCAAGGTTGAGGATGCATTGTGAAAGAGGCCTTAGGATTTTTTACTCAAACGTTTATTCCAAAAACAATTCAAAAAAGCGGAACCAAGGTGGACAAATGCCTGTTGACCACCGTTACACCTCCTAACTGCTATTTAAAACAACAGCTCGAAAACATCGAATCTTCGGTACCTCATTCACACGCAAAAACCATATTGTATGGTTACATATTAACTAATCCACCGAAATTGCTGAAACACTCCCAAAAAACTAGCAAAGCTGGCACATATTGATTGGAAAAAAAAGAAGAAAAATAAAGTAGACGAAGATAGGCATCAGAGAAGGGGTTAAACAGAGTTGAGAAGCAAGCAAGCAATCCATGCTTAGGCGCATCCTCTTCAGGCCCTAAGCAAAAAAGCCAGAGAATAAGAGGAAGAGTACGGCGGCACATCAGGGCCTTGGAGTAGTTAGTGGAATTGAGAAGCAAGAGAATGAGCACAACTCTTTTGGGACTGGCCTTGTTTTGTTCTTTTGGGTCATGGCTAGCTTTCATTATCAACTGGCTGGTAGTAGCAGTAGGAAATAACCAAAAGAAGCCTTGCAATCGGAAGTGAGACTGACTAAAACAAGCCTTAATGAAAATTACGTAGGCTAAATGAAGGAAAAATAGCACTAATGAGCCTTTTTTACAGGGTGTCAGAAAATAACGTATACGATTGATTTTATTTATCAAAATGATTTCAGAACACAGCAAATCAGAACACGAAAAGCGTTTCAACAGAGCTCTGCAACGTTCGAGGCGCTTCTTCTTAGCATTTGCGTTCAGTTTTTGGCGCTTCTGGTACTTGAACGGCTTCAAACTCAAATCTTCTCTTTAAATCTTGTGTGCGGCGTCACGGTTCACTCCAAGTTTATTGGCCAACTTAGTTTTTCTTGGTCGTCGGATTTCGCTTGATCATTGCTTTGGCACGCTGAATATTCTTCTTACTTCTTGCAGTCTTCTTTCGGCCTCGTCCCAGTCGGTCCTCTACCGTTCCACACTCAATTGCTTTTGGACTGTGGCTTTGGGAATTCTCAAGTCTGTGGCGATTTTCCCATAGAATCTGCAAAGAATGCATTCTAAGTGTCGCAGCTCGTAATTCTTTCATTTTTACTGCTAAAAAACCGTAAAATAACAAAACAGCAACAAAAAAATCGCATAAAATCAATCGTATACGTTATTTTCTGACACCCTGTAGTTGCACTACATAAAAACAATGCAGGGTGGGCTAGTTAGTTTCAGCATATGTTCACACCAGAAAATATATTTTCTCAAAAATAATTGAGTGCAGTTTGACTTTTTGCACTGGGTGACGAAGGAAAACCACATTTTGCATAACTTAGGGATCGGACCAGTCTTCCAGTCTTCGGACATATATAGCCGAAATTCGGCCATTTCACTAGGCTCGATCACGGCCGGTTTTTTCCGACCTTTTTTTACTCCTCACCATTTTTTTGAAAAATTTACTGGAAAAAATTTGATTCTGCGAGACGCTCACATTAAAAAACCTTTTATTGTAAATGAGATATCAAGCGTCTCGAAAAACAAAAAAGTTGACTCAAAGCCAGGCCTGTGCACGGGCCGGGCCTAACTTTTAAAATTCCTTCCGGGCTCAAAAACCTCCGGGCCGGGCCTAACTTTTAAAATTCCTTCCGGGCTCAAAAATTTCAGCGCCGGCCCGGAAATGCTTGGTCTACAATATACCTCAAAATCCCGGTATTTTGAAATTATGGTCTTCAAGATTTTCACTTATCTCTATTCTACCAACCTTTACTTTAGACTGTTTTAAGCAATTATGGAAGAAAATAATAAAGTTTCCCTGTCTAATTTTCTTGCTTGATTTTCCGGATATGTATGGCATTGCACTAATTGCTCGTTTAGGAACCAAGAGTTAACACTCTAAAGGCCGTTGGTTACAATGGGTGCGTCTTGTGCAGAATTTCACGGAGAACACGATAACGCGAAGGAAATGGCCAAAAAAGTTCTTTTTCGGCGTTTTTGCGACCTTTGAAAATAGGCTGTTTTTGGGCACCCCAGCGATGACCGATGCTAAGGTGGATTTGGGTGGTTCTCGCTTAATTTTTTGATCCAACAAGGCGTTCAATAGCTTAAAATGGAGAGCGTTTGCAGGGCTACACAACGAGTGCAAACATTCCTGGCGCGCCAATAAATCATGATTTATCCAATGCGCGTACGGCATCCACTCGACCGACTTTCATGCGTACAAGACAATCGCCTTCAACTTCTTCTGGGGGTAGCTGCTGGTACTTGTTCGGTTGGGGGGCCCTTGATATTATGACCAAATAATTTTTATTTCTGTTTTGAACAATAACAACAAATAATAAAGTTCAATAATAAACAATAATAAAGTTCAAAAAATAAGGAACTTGTGCTACGAAAAAAGTGGTCCACAAGTGAAATTTTGTAAAGGGGCCCCCCAAACCGAACAAGTGCCTATCTGCTTCCAATGCACAAAGAAAGTACACACCCGGTGCTCTATTTGCGATCGCCTTTTCTGCAAGGATCATAGTTCAAAAAATGTTGGTGTATGTATTGGTTGTCAATAAATTGATTGTATTTTATAAATTAGCATCGCTCTGCACCGTAAAGCTGAAAAAAGGGGAAGGAGTAAGTTGTGCCATTTCAGTTTGTGCCCCTCTATCAGCAATTTGAAACTGATAAAATGTCAATAAAAAGGCACAAACTGAATGGGTACAAACTGAAATGACACAATTTACTCCTTCTCGAAAAAAGTTACAAAATCCGTTTGTTTTTGATAAATCACCGATTACGCCCATTTCAAATAATAGTTATATTTTCACTCAATCGTGTTCTCCGTGAAATTCTGCACAAGACGCACCCATTGTAACCAACGGCCTTTAGAGTGTTAAAGTTGGAGTCGTAGTTGGAATTGGAGTCGGAGTAAGGGGTGTTCACGATGCAAAATACTGCAACTCCGACTCTAACTCCGACTTTTTCACGAAGTCAAAGGGGGAGTGTTTGTGATTGGTGCTTTTTGCCAAAACTTTTTTTATTTTTAAAGCTTCTTGATCGATCAGACTCATAGTTGCAAGGCTGCCGCCACCAATAGCTCATGGCCGGGCGAAATAGACCGATTTTCGGCATGAAAATTGTCAACCAATCAGAGATACTCCAACTCCGATTCCAACTCCAACCCTACCTCCAACTCTGAGTTTCTGAACGAGCCATTGCAGTTGACTATATTGACTATAAAAATACCAATTTGCAGTTTTTCTCGCACCACTTCATCCGGTCTCAAAGGCAACATTCTGCGTTGCGGAGGCATCCACTGAGACACAAACTGGTTTATTAGTTTGCAACCGTTGGTATTTGAAGTGGTCTGAAAATGAAATTTTTCCATGAAACCAACAAATTGTGAACAAATTGCAATAAAATTCCGTGAACACCAGGGGTTCGATCGTGAATTTCTAAAATAAAGGCATCTAGTGTCAAAAATAAAGGCAACTTAAAGGCATGTTGTCCCTATGCTTCGAACCCGACAAAAATCAACAAAAAGCAACTTTATTGACGAACAACATATTTTTCTCCCCCCCTTTCCTGCTTTCAACAACTCTTTCTGCCCAAGAAAGTAGTCATAACTTTCATAACATTCGTCAAAATGTGCCTTTATTTTCAACGGTGGTCGCTAGTATTTTATACTAGGGTCGAGCATTCTAAGGCTGGTTTTACACTGCTAAAATGCTGTTTTCCCACGTAAATTTCGAGTTTTCAAGGAACAAGGTGAGTTTTCGTCAGTAATAATTTCTAATTTTCTTTTTCCAACTCGAACAATCTATTTGCAGGTGAGAAATAGCCGCTCTGCAAGAAATCTTCATGTATCAGAAATCAACTTATGTGCTTCTTGAAATATGCCCCCTAATTTTTTTTAAAAGTGGCCCTCTTGCTGTCTTATACGGTCATATTCATTCCCAGTGGTAATTTTGGACGCTGAACACAATTTTTAGTGTCAGTTTTATTGGTTTTACACCACTTTCCACTGTTCTCTAATTGGTTTAGGCGGTTTTTTTTTGTAGACTCAGCTACCCTATTGTAGGGTCTATTTTACTTTGGTTTCCACTCAATCTACACACTTTTGACGACTAAAATCGTGTTCAGCGTCCAAAATGACCACTGCAATGAATAAAAACGTAAAAGACAGCAAGAAAAAAATTAGGGGGCATTTCAAATTAGGATGCATTTTTCAGCAATTAGGGGGCAGAATTAAATATTGCCGGCTTTAAATGCCACCCTTGAGTAATTTTGCAGCCCACTTGGTCTGTTTAGTGGTTTGTTTACCAGGTCGTCTACTTGGTTCGAAATTTTTTCTTTCGTTTTTCAGCTTCCAAAACTTGTTTTCTGTACTAATTTGAGCATTCGGCTAGTATAGAATACCCCCAAATCAGACCTTCTAAAAATCGTTGAAACTACCCTTTGGAACAACAAGTTTAGGCTTAGCCCTTAGGCTTAGGGGTAGGCCAGCGAATGGAAGTTGTGACTAATAAGTGTTTTACGCACTTTTTCTGGGGTCTGGAACATATATTTGGGTGCTCTTTACTTAGGCTTAGGGGTAGGCCAGCGTATGGAAGTTGTGACTAATAAGTGTTGTGCACTTTTCTGGGGTCTGGAACATATATTTGGGTGCTCTTTACTTAGGCTTAGGGTAGGCCAGCGTATGGAAGTTGTGACTAATAAGTGTTGTACGCACTTTTTCTGGGGTCTGGAACATATATTTGGGTGCTCTTTACTTAAGTTTTAGAAGGCATAAGTTTGGGGGGGTGTTGGGACTCTGAGTCCTGTTAAACAGGACTCAGAGTCCTGTTGTTTTGTTTAGTGCAGCAGTCATCAATTTTTCTAACAAACCAACCATAGTAGCACTGCGTAGCATTGTGGATGGATGTTTGGTTTGATTTTCAAGTGCTTTCTCCTTGTCCTCTCCACAGTCCAGCCAAATATTGCGGAGTTGTTCTGTTTGGATGGCTGTGGAAGAGAAGCAGGGCATTGAAGTGGATCCACTGATATTGTTGATATTGGCAGTTGGTTGGCAAAAACCACTCCTTGTATTCGCTAAAACAATTTTCAACCAATTTTACCTTGAAAATCTTCGAAAACTTACCTGTGGAATGAATAATATGCTCAGAGTCCTGTTGTTTTCCACTCCACCCATCAAACCATCTTCTACCGCCTTCAATTCCTCTTCTTCGTTAGCAATAGGGCTGGAGAAATCGCCCCTGGCCACTTTTTTCTCCAACTCACTAATCTCAGAGTCACTGAGCAGGTCGTCATCACAAGCCAATGGAGGAGATCTTCTGCCTATGTACCTGTTTTTGCCTTGATATTTGTCAGCTTCACTAATTTCTTGAGCATCGTTGTAGTAGTTGTGATTGTCGTATTGACTAGTGGAAGAGGAGCAGGAGGAGGATCGGTAGTACACCTGTCAAATTAGACTTGAGATTGACTAAAAAATGTTACGGCACTTGTTTACTTAGGGGATGGATTTGTTTTATTGCAGTCCCTTTATTTGTTGGCTTGTGTATAAAAAATATTCTCGATTGCCGAGGCAGGCTGGCCATATCATTTTTTGGACAAGAGGGTATACGATCACAAAAAGAGGGCATTTACAAGTAAAACTTTTGAAAAAGAGGGGCATCATGAATATTTCTACTACGCAACACTTAAACTAGTTCAACGTGCAAAAAATTGCACAAAAACGACCCTTTCAGAATTTTTTTCTTTCACTAGAGCAAAACAATCGGGACATATAACATCAAAACTAACTCATTCAAACCAATCATATTTCTCGCTGGATTTTGCTTTTTTCAGAAGACAAGACACAACAAGAAAAAAGAAAAGAACAAAAAGTGGCAAACACAACAAGTAAAGCATTCCCTTCATGTAGAATTTTTACTCGATTTTGCAATTTTCTGCCCTCTTTTTGTCAGATAAAAGGGGGCGAAAATTTCAAAAAGAGGGCATTTGCCCTCTAAAGAGGGCATTATGGCCACCCTGTGCCGAGGTGTGATCAAAAGTTGGGCAGCAGCTATTTCACAATTTAAAAGGTGAATTTTCGAAAATAGGATGGTTGTTTTTTTGTAAAAAAAATAGGGTTGCAGTATAGAATCCTCCTCACGCACTCAGAAGGGTCAGATGTAGGAGATAACCTCATATTCGTGTTTTTCGACCCCAATTTCATGAGAAAGCCGGCTGTTTTTTGAATTATGATCAAAAAAAATTCTCAAACCACAGGGTATCACAATTTTTTTAGTCAAAATTTAAATTGGCGCCTTTTGAATTTTAAAAGGAAATAAGGGCTGTATTGGGAGGAGAAGTAATAAAACGGCCACTTTTATGGCAAAGTAGTTGAATTACCTGGTTTTTGAGTTTTCCGATTGTCGAATAAACCGAAAAATCAAGAAAGTTCATTTTTCTTTTGGTCCTAGTTCTTTGTGATTGGATTTTGAAAATCTGTGAACACAAGTTGATTCAGAATTGGAGAAAAATCAAAAACAAGATTTTTGCTTGGTCCCCCCTGTAGTTTGGGTACTGGTCTATGGATAGATGGTTTAATGACCACTTTTTTGAACTTATCAGGTCGTAATCAGTCTAAAACACATGTTATTTTCACGCGGACTATTATTTTAGAAAAATTATTTTTGTCGAGTTTTGATCATCATCGAATAAAATATTTATATAATTTTGGTCCCAAGGGTGCACTTCGGGGTGGGTGAGCATCCAATTCTCATGGCCGGCCTACCACATGAAAGTAGGGCTATGCAAGTGTTGTTGTACACTTACATACCCCAAATTTTCGAGATCAATGGTCTCTATGGTGCTTGGGGGTGCGCATCTCAAGTGCAAGTCTCAAGCCCACGCGCCCCCGAAGGGGCGCAGGAGCAGAGGCTTGAGACTTAGAGATGCGCACCCCAAGCACCTCAGAGACTACCGTATTATCTCTAATAAGCGCCCCCCCCCTCTACTTTGAGGATCTGTATCTCGGGGCAGAGCAAATATTTTGCAGAGCTGTTTTTTGCGTTTTCTTAACTCCCACGAGCTCTACCGATTCCGCTTTTTGGATTTTGGTTGTGCACCCAAAAGTTTCGAGATCGACCCAAAATTTTTCCGATTTTCGGAGGGTTGAAAAATAAGCGCCCCGGGGCGCTTATTAGAGATAATACGGTATTCCGAGCAATATGCTGAAGTATAACACACTCATTCCCCCTTTTTACATACAGCAGCCATGTGAATTGGTGGATGTGTAACTATATTTATGATCATTTATCATCATTTTTGGTCATTTTATGGTAAAAAAAATAATTTTTCTAAAATAATAGTCCGAGTGAAAATAACATGTTTTTAGGTGCGTATACGTTTCAGCACAAAACGAAATAAATTTCGTTTTGTGCTGAAACGTCATATATTTTAAATATTATTGGTGCCAATTCAAATTGTGTAATTTTTAAAGGTGCCATCAGCAATCAAAAGACGACATTCAGCAGCCATTCGTAAATCTGTCTCTGAGCAGAACATGACCAGACCCATTTCGAACCATCTAGTCTATCCAGGTTCAGTGAAAATGACCTATCCAGGAAGTGTTTAATTTTAGGGGGGAAAGATTGATTGAACCATCTAGCCTTCCATATGCTTGCCTCGGAACCGGAAGCCTCTTACGGGAATACAAGGGACCACAGGCGCCTATCGGCGCTCTATAGTATTTCGAAATTTCGATAGTGCATTCATCGTGAAAACTACGCGTCTATCTACGTCTACTTTCGAGACATCGCAAATGGCCATCGTTAAGCAGGAAACCATCCTCCAGGCTACCTCAAAATCCTCCAACTCCAATGAGGGACCACAAAGTTTTTCGAAGACATTTTGGGTCCGGCATAAAAGACGCTGAATTGTCTGAATTTGTTCCAACATTGCCGAAAATAATCGGAAAAATAAGCAAAATGGCTGAATGTGGTCAAATGTCCATTAAAAAGTAGGACGGACACATGCCAAATACTATATAGAGATATCCACTCTCTTATACTGGGGGCAAACCACTGAAAGTGGCTAATGTGACTCAAGGTGTGTGTCACACATGCCGTAAGCGTAAAAACTCAAGGCACTACCGGGCTAAAACTACCGAAGGGCATCACCCGCTCTCCTTACTCTACTGGGAGGGGAAACCACTGAAGGCACTCAGGACCATTTACAAATAAAAACACAGACTGAAAATATCACTGCAATAACGCTCAATGTAATATAAAAACATCAAAAAATTACACAATTTAAATTGGCGCCAATAATATTTAAAATATATGACGTTTCAGCACAAATCGTTTTGTGCTAAAACGTCAATACCACGTTTTTTAGACTAATTAGGACCTAATAAGTTCAAAAAAGTGGTCAAAAGTCGATTTTGAGGAGGTCCCATATAAGGCATTGCGGCCCATTTTCTTTTATTACCTCCTATCTTGAATTACCTGTGGAATAAGCTGGGGACTACAAATTTGGCTGGTAATGGCCGTCAAGTCATCAGCCATGGGTATGCTAGCACCAACCACCTCATCCAATGCAAATGACGACCTTTTCTTCTTCATGCAAATGCCATTTTCAGGAGCAGTAGGCACGACCTGCTCCGATCGCCGACGATGAGGATAATTGATTGAAGTGGAGGCTTGGTTGCTATCAAGGCCCTGCAATTTGCCCTTTTATTATATGAGCAACAACAGAAAAAAGGCAAATGATTCGGGAGATTCAAGGAGATTAAATTTCGGCAAGAACTACTTGAAGGCTATTTTTTAAACAGAGCTTAAATGGTTTAGCAAAATGACGGCTTTTAAAGCAAAAAAGGCAACAAATGGGGCGGAATTGGAGAATTGCCAAATTATGACTTTTTCACAGAAATTTGGATATTTCTTAACTGTTTTAAAGTGAGAAAGTTATATACCGTATTACCTCTAATAACTCCCCCTTAACTTTGAGGACCTATATCTCAGCCCAGAGTCAATTTTTTGCAAAGCTGTTTTACGCGTTTTCTTAACTCCCACGAGCTCTACCGATTGCACTTTTTAGATTTTAGTTGAGCACCCAAAAATCTCGAGATCGAATTCCAAATTTTCCGATTTTCGGGCATCCAAAAAATAAAGCCCCCGGGGGCTCTATTAGAGGAAATACGGCACAGTCGATCATCGATATAACGCCACCCAAGAATGGACCAATTTGGTCGGCTTTGACTAAAATTCAGTCAAAGTGAACCCTCGATACAATACCACCAGGGGGTAGTTTAGGACATTGTCCGGCCGGACATTTTCGCTCGGTCATTTTTCGTCCGGACACTTTTCGGACGGTCATTTTTCGGCCGTATACTATTTTATTAGATTTTTTTTATTTTTACCACTTGCCTTTTCCTCTTACCCTCCTCTATCTCTAATTAAGCATCCATCTATAGTAAAAAAATTGAGGTAAAAAGAGTGTACAAAAATAGAGTAGATGCAAAAAAAAGAAAAATATTATACAGCCGAAAAATGTCCGGCCGAAAAGGATGTACCATTTCCCATCCTTTCGCTGACTGGAACATTTGCCAACTCGGCATTCATAAGCTTTTTAAAACTGGTATGGTCACACCTCGTTCAAAAGCATTTTGATTTTACTAACTGGGCAAAAACGGTTGTTTCGCCCAATTGATAAAAAGTCACATTAGTTTTGGCCCAGTTAGTAAAAACTCAAAATGCTTTTTGAACGAGTTGTGAGACCATACCAGTTTCAAAAAAGCTTACCGTATTTCCTCTAATAGAGCCACAGCTATTTTTGGATGCCCGAAAATCGGAAAATTTGAATTCGATCTCGAGATTTTGGGTGCTCAACTAAAATCTGAAAAGTGCAATCGGTAGAGCTCGTGAGAGTTAAGAAAACGCGTAAAACAGCTTTCCAAAAAATTGACTCTGAGCTGAGATATAGGTCCTCAAAGTTAGGGGGGCTCTATTAGAGGGGGGGGCTCTATTAGAGGAAATACGGTAATTTATGAATGCCGAGTTGGCAAATGTTCCAGTCAGCAAAAAGACGGGGAGTGGTACACCCGGCCGAAAATTGTCCGGCCGCAAAATGTCCGCCGCAAAGTGTCCAATTGCCCCTGTGGGCCAGTCCCAAGAAGTGAAGTTCAGACGGCTCTAGCGAAACCTCTTGTCGAAAAATTTTCAAACTGAAAACACCATCATTCGTAACACCACAGTCGAAACAATTGTAAAAACTACAAAAGCAGAGAACGTACCTGTACTTTCTAGAAAAAGATTTGTATTTTTTCGGAGCCCCAAATCTTTTTTATTTTTGAAACTTTCAGTCAAAATCTTTTTTTTTCGCTTCGAAATAGCAATAAGCACTGTATAAAATGGCATTTTTGACGTACTTTTTTCAAAATTTTGAGTTGTGTACCCTGTATAAAAGCAAAAATTATGTAAAATTTAAAAAGGAATGGTTGAAAATACTGATCGTAAAATATGTACCAGAAAGTTTCGTTCCCACACTAAAACTTATTTTTCTCCAGCAAAATGTGAAAAAAACAGTTGAGCGCTCTACCAAAAAGTAGTGCTATAAAAATGGACATAAAAGAAACTTATAAGACATGTTTCAAGAAACTGAAACTGAAAGCATAAAGGCACAATATGTCAGTTTCAATTTGCCACCCCCCTCCTTGCTGTTCCTAAGCCAAAGGAGCCGGAACTTGAGCAGCCGGGCAGCTTGTCAGTCACCTAGCAACTTTAATTAGTTTTCCCTCCAGCCAATTATGCCTCAGGAAAATAATGCCAAATTCCCTGCAAATTTTCGTGCTTTTCGGTAAAATTAATTGCAATTACACAATTTTGTTTGATTAAAATGGTGTTTGAAGAAACCCACTGGAACAAAAAAAACCAAAGGAATGGAAGAAGCACATGCCGTCAAAGGCACTTTGTGTGTGGCTACAAAAATTAGGGTTCGACAACAAATTAATTTGTTCAAGGTCGGAGCCGGTATTACAGGGTGACACAAAAAAACAGTCATTTTTTTGGAAAAAACCGGAGTTTAATTTTCTGTTTTCAACTCATTTTTGATTGTGTTCATTCATAAATACCGGGTGGGGCAAAAGTTCGTCCGGAAAATAGAAATCAATTTTTACACAAATTTTTAAGCTTTAATAATTTTTGTTTATATATCATTTTAAAGCCCTATTCTTCCTCTTTCTAATGGTATATCAAACGTTTATTTCATTCAATAAAATGACCACCATTTGCATCAATACATAACTTGAGTCTTTTAGGGAAATTGTCCATGGCATCTTGAATCATCTTCTGCGGAATTGCATCCCATTCTTTCACAAGGGAAGCCTTCAGTGCAGCAATTGTCTTGTGAGGCTTGGAGCAGGTACGGCTGAAGATACGGCCATACGAAAAAATCCATCACATTCAGGTCCGGCGAGTTGGGTGGCCAGTCTCCAATTGGGTTTTAAGTTAAGGTATTATACTTAATTTCCCTAAAAGACTCAAGTTATGTATTGATGCAAATGGTGGTCATTTTATTGAATGAAATAAACGTTTGATATACCATTAGAAAGAGGAAGAATAGGGCTTTAAAATGATATATAAACAAAAATTATTAAAGCTTAAAAATTAGTGTAAAAATTGATTTCTATTTTCCGGACGAACTTTTGCCCCACCCGGTAGCTGCTTCCCATAAATCTCTCCGTCGTTCAGGATAAATCATGAATTTAAGAGCTCCCAGGTAGCTTAAATACTGTCATCGATTTTCCTGGGGAAATCGATGGGGCAAGGAGCTGCCTACACAAATTTTTCAAAAATGTTACTATTTTTTGTGTCACCCTGTTGATTCAGGATTCGCCGCTATAGTGCGACCCCCTCAAGTTCGTTCATTTTTTTTACATAAATTTTTGAAAAGCTTAGAAAATCGTAGAATTTCTGAATTGACCTGTCCTTTTTGTAAATGACAATTTTTTGTCTAAAAGATCTGCGGATACGGGGACTGTTTAAGCGTCGGCGGAGCACCGGTGCTCATAGCGCCGGTGCTTAGCTGAGCGCTCCGCCGGCTTGATGATAAGCGCCGGCGCTTAGCCGGCTCTTTTTTGATTAGACTGGCAAATCAGATTTGGTAGAACTTTTCAAGAATTGAGGTAAAAAAATTTCGGACCCTGGTCGGGAACGAACTTGAGAGGGGGGAGGGTGTCACTATATCGGGGCCTGACTGTATTATCAAAAAACTAGTTTGGACTGGCGCCTTAGGCGCCATTTGTTTTTAAGCCATAAATTTTTAATATCGGCGCCCAGTTATTTAACCAATTTAAAAATTGGCGCCAATTAAAACGTTACGAACAAAAACTGAATGTAAATCCTAAAAATAAACTTGTCCGACTTTTAAGCCGAATTTTTTTGTCCAATAAGGTGATGTGAAAAAACCAACACGTATCTGATCTTCCCCAGTTAACGGGCTATCGAATAACACCAAGATCTCTACATTGTGTCCACAAAAAGTATGATAAATCGCGTTACGAACAAAAGTGACAAAATGGAGCGTCACAGAGACATGCCTAATACTATATAGAGATTTCAAGACCTCATTTTTCGACTTCTCCTTTTCATAAATTTCTGATTTTAAAGCCACCTCATTTCTCTTTTATCAACTCTCTTTCTCCACTTGATTTCCCATTTGTGCGGTGCCATGGAATAGCCTGGTTGCACATCTGTCTCCAGACCTTCTTCCTCCTCCTGTTCACTGCAATACAGCTCTTCTTCCTCCGCCAAACCATCTTGTAGTTGACTAAATGGCAGGGGCATGCTCAACCTCTGCTGGACTTTGGCAGTATCGCTAATTTCTGCATTCCTAGTCTCATTTCTCAACTGAAAATTCCACTCTCTGTGGTATCTGGGCATCGCTCCGGACCCCATACAGTAGGTAGCACTGTGAGGAAAGGGTTGTCTGCAGTCGGCTTCTGGTTTTTCGATGTCCTCATCGTCCAAAGAATTCAGACTTTCATTAAATTTGGGGGTTCTTGGCCGAGAAAGTCTTCGGCCGACTGGAGCATGGTACCATATTAGCTGTGAATCCGACTTGGAATAAGGAAATTTGGTAGTATTGGAGTAGTGGTGAGTGGGAACATGACTGGGACCTGTATACTCAGGCGCTATGAAGATGCGCTTAGAACTGCTTTTGAAGCAGGTGGATTGTGTAATGCCTGGAAAGAATAGGTGTTAGCAATATATAGAGCTATAAAATCCAGTCATAATTTTTGAAATTCATGGAAAATGTTCTCAAAAACTCAAATTTGGCATTTCATTATGAAAATAGCTGTAACTGAGGGCTCCGAAAAGAACTTTTATCTGAATATTTGTCCCTAATTTGAGACCCGAAATCGTTATAATGTTTGAAATTTCACTATTTGGCAAAAAAATGATCAAATTTTTTTATTTTATGAAAATTTATTTGGGAAAAACTTATTTTTGTCGCCGAAAGGGTTTTTTCTTTATCGAAAAAAAATTCTGTTTAAGACAAAAAATTATTTTCGTTTTGAAATTATCTTTAGTAAATTTTTTCGATAAAGAAAAAACGGATTTTGCTAATTTTGGCCCAAAATTGCTGATTTACCGTATTTTCTCTAATAAAGCCCTCCCCAATAGAAGCCCTCTCCAATACAAGCCCCTTCTCTTATATAAGCACCCCCTCAAAATAAAAAAATTTACTCGTATGCATATATTTTAATAGGTTTTACCAACCCAGTTTTGCCACAAAAAATCGTTGAAATATATAAGCCCCCTCTCCAACAGAAGCCCCCTCTAAAAAAATTCAAAAATATGCGCTAAATAGTCAAAAATAAATATACCGTGTTTTCTCTAATAATCCACCCCTCGTTTTTTTCTAGGATTTCAGAGTTAAGGCCATTTCTGATTTACAACTTCAAGATTTTTCAGGGGTTGAAAAATAATCCTCCGATGGGATTCATAGAATATACGGTAATTCTAAAGGCGCGAATTCAAACCAAATAGCACAAAAAGTAACAAAAACTGTCATATCCCAAATAAGCACTATGAACAAATTTTGCCGATTTTGACCCAAAGCTGCTAATTTTGGACGAATTTGACTTGGCAATCCTGGTTTATCATACTGTATTTATTCTAATGGGTCCGACACTTTTTTTAACCTAAATTTTAAAGCGTTTTGTCAGTTGTCTTCGGTCAGTCCTGTCCAAAATATCGCAGGGATTTAGATTTTGCCGATTGTTTTTGTACATGACAACATTTTTGTCGGAAAGACTTGCGGGTACTCGATTTAACGTCACCCCAATTTCAAAATAGGGACCGAAGACAACTGGCAAAATGCTTTAAAATTTAGGTTAAAAAAAGTGTCGGGCCCTAGGTGGGAACGAACTTGAGGGGGGTGACGTTAAATCGAGGATTGACTTTACAGTCAAACCTGGGTTATCCGACACCCAAAGGGACCGCCCTTATGGTGTCGGATAAAAGAGGGTGTCGGTTAACTGGGGTGTCGGATAACTGGGGTGTAGGTTTATCAGGCCAACCAAATCGGGCTCATGGTGTCGGATAAAAGAGGGTGTCGGTTAACTGGGGTGTCGGATAACTGGGGTGTAGGTTTATCAGGCCAACCAAATCGGGCTCATGGTGTCGGATAAAGAGGGTGTCGGTTAACTGGGGTGTCGGATAACTGGGGTGTAGGTTTATCAGGCCAACCAAATCGGGCTCATGGTGTCGGATAAAGAGGGTGTCGGTTAACTGGGGTGTCGGATAACTGGGGTGTAGGTTTATCAGGCCAACCAAATCGGGCTCATGGTGTCGGATAAAAGAGGGTGTCGGTTAACTGGGGTGTCGGATAACTGGGGTGTAGGTTTATCAGGCCAACCAAATCGGGCTCATGGTGTCGGATAAAAGAGGTGTCGGTTAACTGGGGTGTCGGATAACTGGGGTGTAGGTTTATCAGGCCAACCAAATCGGGCTCATGGTGTCGGATAAAAGAGGTGTCGGTTAACTGGGGTGTCGGATAACTGGGGTGTAGGTTTATCAGGCCAACCAAATCGGGCTCATGGTGTCGGATAAAGAGGGTGTCGGTTAACTGGGGTGTCGGATAACTGGGGTGTAGGTTTATCAGGCCAACCAAATCGGGCTCATGGTGTCGGATAAAAGAGGGTGTCGGTTAACTGGGGTGTCGGATAACCCAGGTTTGACTGTATTCAGAATCTGTAGTCAAAAAAATATAATCCAAACTTTGGATTCCAAAGCACTGACCTGTCCTATCCTCACATATAGACTCTAAAACATGTTCATGCTCAGGCGAACTTCCTCTGGACAACGACAACATGTCCTCTTGACTGGCTGCATCCTCTGACGAGGTCGACATTTTCTCTTCTGATTCACTCATTTCTGCTTCTTTCACAGACCCATCATTTTTTTCTTCCACTTCTAAGCCATTATCCAGCACCAATTCTTGCCCGAACCACTCCAAATTCTGTGCCACAATTTGTTCAATTTCTCCACTGGCCACGGATTCTTTACCTTTTTGCCTACTTTTTGGATTGTGTTTGGCACATAGTCTGCTTGGTGATGACCAGCTGGTTCCACTCCTATTCCTTTGTTCATATTCTCGCTGATGGTCCTGGTGGTTTTTGTGATCATCTTCAGGTGGATTTTTTCTTTTTCTCTTTGAGTTCGTCGTCTAAGAAGAAAAGTTCTGAGTAATCACACTCATTGCCCACCAGACTATCATTGGATGAGTGGGACCGGCTTGAGCAATTGGAAGAGTTGTGATCGGAGAAGGAGGGGCTGACCAGCAGCCAGGAACGGCTGGAGATGATCTACTGCTGTTGTTGCTGCTACACTGCGAGCTGTCATTTTTGTTGATTTGGTTTTGTTGTTGTTCTGCTGGTTGACTGTTTTGTGCGGTTGGATTTGTAGACTTGAAAGACTTTTGCATCTCAGCCATGGTCTCCAGATAGTAGTTTGTGCTCTAAAAAAATTACAGTCGAGTTTCGATATGACAACATTGCAGAAAGTTTGATCCCCCAGCTGGCTCCATCACTTTTCTACCTTTATTTTGAAGGTTTTTTTTCCAGCTGCCTTTAGAAAGTTTAGTCTCAGAAATCACAAGTATTCTGATTTCTTTTTATAACGAGTCTTTTTGCAAAAAAGATGTCGTTTAATCGTGCTTTGCGGATAGTAAAACTGAAGAATTTTTTAAAAAAATCACCGTCGAAATCAGAACAGTTAAGATTTGATTAAACTTTCCAAAGACACAAATCTTCAAAATTTGAGGTTAAAAAAGTAACGGACCTGGCGGTGGAATCTCACTATTGAGAGTTATGCTATTTTGACATTAGACTGAACAGCTCATACCACTAAAAACACCAATAAATATACCAACGATTAGAAAAAAAGGTCAGCAAAATAAGCGGAATGATAAACAGCAGAATCCAAAGGATAATCAGAAATGATAGTCAGACAGTTTGAAAGTCAAAATCAGAAATCAGAGTCAGAATTTTTCAAAGACAGAATCATTGTGATTCTGATTCTGTCTTTGATGTCTTTCTGCCTCTGAATATTGAAAACACTGACTGAATTACACAATTTAAAAAAAAATACACCCACCTTGTTAGCAATTAGAGCAGATGATGCAGCTCCAAACTCAGAAGTCTTGGATTTGCGTAAAGGGAGCAGAGCTTGATGAACAAAAAACTCTTCATCACTGTCTTCGTCTTCATTAATTGGACGTTGGCTGGTTTTCTCCATCCTTTTAGCCTAGAAATTATCCATAAATATAAAACAAAATCTCCAAAAAAAATTACAATTTGTGAGAGATTGGCATGGGCAGATTTGCTGTGAAAAAACGGAAAATTCGTTTTTTGAAGAAGGACTTCGATCTCTCGCTCCTCTTCATCCGTATCTTCTTGGTTTTTGGTGCTACCACTGGATTGTCCATTCTTTGCTCTTTTGCCAGCCACACTTGAATCCACTTTAGAACAATGTAAATTGTTGGTGGATGTCATCAATTTTCACCAACAAATAATAGATCACAATAATTTTTTTCTGCAGAAATATTTTTAAAAACTACTCGTAGACTAGTTTACAAAAAATTAAATTTATTTCAACTAGTGACATTTGAATTATCAAGTATGTTTTATGAAAAAAAATCATTGACTCTAGAAAAAGCTTAACGCATGCAATGCAAAATAGATAAAAGGCAATTAATTTCGAAATAGCTGAGTAAAAAAAGAAGATTGAGCAGATGGAGTGGGTATCCTAGTATTTCCCCAGAGATGCCAAAACACACCAAAACAAGGCCTGCCATGCTGAGTAAAACTAAAGTTAAACAAAAAGGGATTTAGTCTGCCAAATTTACAAGAAAAGAGACAGTTTCGTAAAAAATTGTCACATTCCAATTTGAAATTTGCAAAATGAAAATTTATCTTATACAATTTTATCTTAAAAAATATCAGGTTGCCAAAAATTAGACTACGTCTCCAGAAAAACCAAAAAAAATTCCTAAAAATTATGCTAATAATGTATGAAAAGAGGGTCATGCCGCGCTCTTAATTCTTCAGAAATAATACATCCTGGAAGACGAAAAGATTTGTTTGTGTATTAGAAAAAAGCAAGAGATAAATAATAAAGCTAAAGAGAATCAGCCAAATATAGACACATTCATGTATGCAAGCTAGGCACACGAACAACGAGAGAAGACAACGAGAGAATAATATAAATCCTAATCCAGTGTCGTTTTCCGTTTGGCCAGAGAAGAGCATGATGAAATAGCCAGGGGATTTGAGCATACTCAAACACAGTGCCCTACTCAACAATTTTCGTGAGAGAGACAGAAAAAGAAAAAAGTAGCTTTTCGAAAAAACGCTGCACACTAAGCCATGCCAGACGTGTCATAATGAAGATAGAAGCAGACGGAATAGGAATAAATTAAAGCACAGAACAAGGCTAGCATTCGGCAAAGCAGGCAGGTCGGTATAATAAACCACGAAACGATTTATCGAAAAAGGAGACGTAGAATTTTAGGAACGGAATATGAAAAATACTAGGGCTGGGCTAATGGCCGGCCACTTTGAACTCAGCCATTTGGCCGGGCATATGGTCTCCATATAACCAAAACATAGCCATTGTTAATTTTTATGTGATATAACATGGGCATTTTCATAAAATGCCCCTTTATGTGGAGGTCCTAGCTTGAACTTACGGCAGGCGAGAAAAATGAAAAAAAAAACCAGTGAATATGCATTTTCTTTTTTTATCAGGATAAAATTTTCTTATTTTCATTAGGATACGCCAGGCTTTGCCTGATTTATTTGTGAAAATTGGTGTGGTGCAACAGTTGGCAATGGATTTTGAGACTGATTATTAATAACTAGATTTATGTTGTGAAAATATTTCTCTGGCCATCTCCTTTATCAAATGGTGTAAAAAAATTCAACGCTCTAACATTCAAATTTATTTGAAAAACTGTGCTACAACATAGTGCTAACATGACTAAGATTCATGACAAATGACCTTAGAGCCGAATGCTGACTTTACTGAAATAATCCAGCTGATTTTATATACTATATGAAAAAAAGGAGATGCAAGGCTACAAAATGGTATCAACGGACAGAAGAAATGTGCTAAAACAAATTGTGCCCTCCTTCTTGCGGATTTCGCCCTCCTTTTTCGAATTTCACCCTCCGTTTTTGCAGTTCACCCTCCTTTTGCTGTCTTTACATTCTTTTTGTGAATTTTTAGGGTTGTTACGCAGTTGATTCGATTTTTTAATTTTTTTGACCTTTTTCTTATCTGTATGCTATTTTTTTTCTCGGAAATTTAGAGCACTTCACCGCGCGATTGAAAGCTGAGAATGTTGGCTACAGAATGGTATAAAAGTTTCTTGGTTTATTTCACAAAAACTTATATGTTTGGTTGGACATACGCTGAACTTTTTCTAGTTTTTGCGAGCGAAACAACTCGTAAAATGTATTGTTAAACGTATTTAGAGGGTCTTTTTGTCTAACTCTGGTGACTATCACAATAACGGGGGTTGAATTGTCGCTGGGGGTGAATCGGTAGGAGGCGAACTGGCTGAGGGTGGATCGTCCCTGAGGGTGAATCATCGAGGTTTGAAATGTCATGCACACCAAAAAGCGCGTACAACTAGAGGATTTAGCTTTATTGACGATTACACAAAGTACAAAATTACAGGTCAAAGACATAATTGAGTTAACATTAAGTTCCGAATAGTCAACAATAGAGAGAAATGAATAGGAGACTTTTTTTAGTACCGACGTCCTCTTGGATATTTCTTTGGCAAGCGAAGGTCCGAGAAGTCATCAATGGCAACGGATGCAGCATTATTGTTCAGTTGGAAACGCTCTGCAGGTAGAGGCATCTCTCCAACGTGTGCGTGTATTTCTCTTCGGGCTTCTGGGCGATCTCTTCTTCGCACAAGAGGCAGCAAATCAGGATCCACTTTTGGAGAGAGAAGACGGAATGCAGGGATCTGAATAGATTAATTAAACCCACTGAAAAGACCATAAAAAACCAACAGCGCGATTGAAGTCGTCCACGAAGAGACGCTGGGACCTCTCATCCAACCAGCGAGCATAGTCCTGCTCAAAACCTTTAGGCTGCCCCACTAGCGGTCGAATGAAGTGCTGAACCAGGCGATGAATGAATATGTACTGCATTGGAGTTTCAACGGAAAATGGTCGAAAAGAACGGAGCAAGTGCACAGCTCTTTGCACTGGATACTACAAATAAAAATAGTAATTAAAAATATCACATAGACAGCCCCAACCTTGCAAGACGGTCCCCTAATCAACTGACAAATGCACATTTCCGCCGCAATGAGGACGGCTGCTCGACTAATGCCCAAATGATCGTGCACAACTGTCGGTCTAGTGCCACAGTTCCTAGCCATGCGAAGAAGTCGAAGAGGGGTTTCCACGTTTTCCGAATTGTTCATGTCAGCCTGCCAATGTTCCAAACGCAGCTATAAGAGAATCGTGTTGAATGGACAATGGCAACGTAAAATCACCTCTTTGTCATCAGGACCTACGATGCGAATTCTAGTGATGCGGAAGAAAGGATCTCGTGATGAAGATTCGATACCCTCGTTGAGAACTTGAAGCCCGTGAAACTTAAAACGATCACACGAAGTCCTGAAAAAGGTAGTTTAACTATTTAATGTGTCAACTGGAAGTGAACTAACCTCTTTGGCCAATACTGCGCGCAGCGAGAAGTATCCTTTCTACTGATTAGCATAAATATATATGGGACTTGCTCTTGCCAAATCATCTAAAAATACCACAAATGAATTTTAGAAGCGACAAAAACCCCGTCAATCTGTTACCCTCCAAAAGTCAGCAATAGTGTTTTCCATGGGTGCCTGAGTCAAAATAAAATCATTGAAGAGAAGAGGAGACTTGACGTAATTAGCATGAATGAACGAATTGGAAGCCCCAACCGGGTAACACAACTCCACTCGCGAGTCATCACGGCATTTGATTCCTGAAAAGGACAAAACTTATTAGTAGCTATTACAAGAAAGACTGACTCGGGTTCCTGCACTTAGTTATAAATTTGTCGGAATGCTCATGCGTAAACGGAATGTGATTGACTTGGTTGTCAACAATTTCGAAGCGACGCTCCATTCCTCCGACGATAGTGTGAGTGAAAACTTGCTTTCTGGCTGGACCAAAGATTCGCTTTCCCAGGTAGATATTGTTGTAGTCTGGATGAATATAGCGCTGAAAAAACACCAAAAACAGAAAAGGTTTACATTGGCCATGCATTCGAATCCGATCCTTGTCATTCTCCACGTACTTGTTGTACTCCTCCATGCGAAGCTTCACACCACGGCCATCAAAGCTGTAATTGAAAAATTCGGCTAGGCGCTCATTTGCGAAGATCTCTAAATATACAAATGCTTAGGCAAGATCACGAATTTCAATAAAGATACAAACCGAAAGCACTTGTGTCTGTACCTAACAACCAATTGCCAATTTCGCCAGGGCGCATCAGACTCGCGTGCATTTCATGGATGCTTTTTTCGACTTGTTTGTCTTTCTTCTTGCGGCTAGAGAAAAAATTCGCCATCTTTTGTACTCTGAAAGGTGATCAGTAAAAAATTAGATTAGGTTGCATAACACAAAGACGATATGTCACATATCATATGTGCATACATAGAGCGCCAGAATTACACAAGCAACTTCAAAAAATTTGGTTACACAGCCCCTTTGCCGGTCGTTCCACGAATATTGTTTAGCAACTGGCATCGTAATCTTTTCGTGTGTCTTTAAAGAGGGGGACTATTTTATGTCCGGAAAGGTTTTGAACGGAAAGTTGGAAATTTGAAATAACATTTTAAAATAATTTTTGTCTTGGTGTTTTATTTATTTTTCTATTCAACTATCGTATTTATTCTAATAGAACACCATGGTGCTCTATTTTTCAACCCCTAATAATACAAAATATGCCTGAGTGTCGACCTGAGCGCCGACCCATCCATTTTTGTCCAAAATTTTTCGATCATATATAGCTTGTTATAACTTAATTTTAAGCCCTGTATCTTAGCTACAAGATAGTATTAACAGAATTTTTTTCAATAGAGAAAATGAAACCCGAGCTTAAATTACGCTTTGAGTCAGCACTCATTGTGAACGTGTCTTTTAGCTGTTAAAAGGAAGTAGTGTTTTCATTAAAAGATCCCTTTTAAATTCCGTGTAGAGCGCATCAGAGATACAAAACAAATTGCTGCCGCTTTTATCAGATTACTTGAAAAATTGAGGATACAAAAAGCCATGACAGGCTTTTCAAAGTGCTAATGAGCATAAGTATAATATACGTTAAAATACCCCATACAACATTAAAAACTCAGAATGTTCTTAAAATGAGAGATTCCAATATATGCTCAACACCAATAAACCCCAATGTTTTTTGGGAAATTTCGCCCTTGTCTCCTCAATTTTTGAAGTAATCTGGAAGATTTATAACTCTAGGGCGCTCTACACAATTATTCAAAAAAATCGAATTTGTTTTTTGAAAAATACTACTTCAAGTTCCCCGGTTAGTAGTTGAGTATAAAAGGGGAATGCGCCTTCGACAAATTGCCTTAACACGCCAGAGCCTGACAGTGAGACCGGCAGCTTTTGGTGCAGAATTTCATGGAGAATCCGAAGCCTCGAAACCATTTTTTAAAAAGCCGGTTTGCCTCGAGATTTTGAACATTTTCGGAATGGCGTCAAATGAGACTTGGGTGTGTTCGGAAAATTAACTAGTAATCGAATATTTGAAGTTTTTTTTAAAGAACTCTATGGTGCTCTATTTTTCAACCCCTAACATTACAAATAAAGGCTCTACATTTTCACAAAAAAATTTGTCAACCGTACAAAAATTGAATCAATGGATCATTACTCTCACTTAGAGTACTCAGCATTTTCGTCGCTTTATTTAGTCGATTTATAAGATTTATTCTTTATCCGTTTGCACCTTCCTAAGCTTTTTCTGACGAATCGACACTGGACAATTTGAGTTTAACTAATTTATAGCGTTGTCTTTGCTTAAGTCTGCAGCGTTAGTAGTTTTCAGTGATTGCAAATGACAAGAAAGCTGTCATATGATAATTATCAGATGATAAAATTAGCATTTCAAAAAATTGTCATATGACAATTGTCATTATGACAAAATTGTCATATGACAATTGTCATTTGACAATTTAGAAAAAAATATCATATGACAATTGTCATTATGAGAAATTGTCATTTTGTCATATGATAGTTTTTATTTGTCATTTTCTCACACGAGAATTTTTCTCGCTTAGGAGCGTCATCTCTTAAATACCGTATTTTCTCTAATTAACGCCCCGGGGCGTTTATTATTCAATTGACCACCAGGGGGGGGCGTTAATTGGAGAGGGGGCGTTAATTAGAGAGGGGGCGTTTATTTTCCAATCAAAAAATCACATAATGATTTCAACCGAAAAGTTTATTCCGAGCTCAACAGGTTAATAAGCAAAATAAAATACAATCCCGATCACACAATGGACTCGTCACTCACATAACCATTCTCTTCATCCTGCTCTGAGTCCACTTCTTCGTCCAATGCTGGCTCTTCTTGGTTCAGTAGCCTCGCGTCTGTGAGAATTTTTTGATCGCCTGGAATTGGCGTGAATGGAACCTGGCGGCTTCGCGGCAGCGATCACTTGTTGTTTGAAGGACGTAGTGTAGCATCGTTTCTTCTTGGATGTTTCAGCTCACCTGTTCAAAATTTGTCCCCGCCAATTCAAAAATTGTTCCTACTCATTACACTTCTGATTTTTAAGCTTAGTTTCTAACAAAACAAGGCCTAGAATTTAACTTTGGGTATAGTTTTGTTAAAAACCAATCTGAAAACCCCGTACTGAAGTTCAATGATAGGAAAAATTTGTGAATTGGCGGGGACAAATTTTGAACAGGTGAGCATGCCCCTATAACAAAGTTGTAAGTTGATTTTGGTTCAGTCTTTATTTGTTCAATTTAACTGAGATATTTTGATTGTGCCCTTTTATGAATTTTCCATAAAAGTGGGATTAGAAAGGTGATTTTTTTGTAAAAAGTGCCTTGAACAATGAGACTAATTAGCTTTAAAACTTAAGCTCGTTTTTTGTATTGATTCCGTGTTTATTCTAATAGACCATTTACTTGGAACTTGAATTTTTTTTTCTTCGAATTTGATTGTTATTGTCCGGTATGTAAATAAAAAGTTTCGTGGTCAAATTACATTTACAAATAAGAAAAAAAAAGAACCCAGTCTCTATTATCACTCCCCAATCCCCCAGTCTTTGATAAGAGCCCTGAGAGAGGAGGAGTTGAAAAAAGGGTAACCGGACAAATTGCACTCTTAACCAGATATGTCGCGCGACATTTTGCACCCTGAGCCAAATTTGTCGCGCGACATTAATAGCTCTTAGCCAAATTTGTCGCGCGACAATTTGCACTCTAGCGCTTTTTGTCGCGCGACAATTCGCTCTCTAGCGCTTTTTGTCGCGCGACAATTTGTACTCTAGCGTTTTTCTAGAAATTGTCCAATTAACACCAGCAGCATCAATAAACAAGTATACCTCAAACTCCAAAGGATTGCTATTGTGTGAATGATGCTTGGTAACGAAAAGTGAATCTTGGCTAGTTCTTGTAAATCCCTTGCCCTTGCAACGCTTTTGAGCACCCCGACGATTTGGACGAGAATAACTGCAGTGGTAGTAAGAAACACCGTTGATCCTTGTGCTATTCTTTAATTAAAACGGCTTTAAACATAGAGTAAGATAAAACAGCGTACAGATTTATGGAGATATGAAAATCCATTCGCCCACACATTTCGCTTGCCGGTCCTGCTCACGTCATTATGCTCGATCACTTGCGCTTCCAGATAGCTAAGCTCCTCATCGGTTTCTGATTCGCTACTGCTTGACATGCCTAATTTCTGAAATAAGCGATACAAAAGAATACATAGCATACATGAGGGGGACTCAAAATTTCACAAAGAACAACAGCGCTAGAGTACAAATTGTCGCACGACAAAAAGCACTAGAGTGCAAAATGTCGCGCGACATATTTGGCTAAGAGTGCAAATTGTCCGGTTACCGAAAAAAGGCCCTTATGGCTTAATTAGAATAAATAAGGTAATCAAAATGCAATACAAATAATTGTAATATTTTTATTAATAATAATGTGTGAACAACAAAAAAACATAGCACACACACAGCCACATAGTCCCAGGAAAAACCAGTAGACAGTTGAGAAAACCAGCAAAGGTAGAAGCAGTAGTCTAGAGTGAATGCACACCCAGATACACACAAGCAAGATGCAGTTGTCAGAAGCAGGAAGTAGGAACATGTGGAAGAGGAGTTGTTGGCACAAAAATAACCCATGGTATAGCATGGCTATCCATTGTCACGCAAGCCCATTGTTCAGTCCTATAACTACAGTTAAAATAAATTGATCAAGTATAAAAAAGGTTTTCTTTATAAATGGTGTAAAACCGGGGCTCCCATCTCGTTTGATTAATCAGAAAAGGTTTGATTTTTAATGAAGAGGTTTGATTTGTATGATTTTCGCAAAACAGAAACAAAACTGGCTAAATTTGTAAATTGCCACAAACACTTTTTACGTTTTTCTCTGTTTTCTTTCAAATTTTTTGTCTGCGGCGCAGTTTCTTTTAAATTTATTTGTTCTACAGTATTTTACTTTTCAACACACGTGATTTTTCAGAAAATTGGCTCCTTACGCAAATCCAAACTGAAGAGAAATATTATTGAAATTCAGCTATCCAACATCCTTGATCTTTTAACTTTACTTGGTTTATTTCTTGATTTTTGATGTTTTATGTACAAAGGAAATCATTAGTATTAATTTTTGTGTGTTTTACGAAAAATCTGATTTTTCGTCCCAAAATCTGATTTTTTTTTAGATTTTTCTGATCTTTGAAAAAAAACATGGGAGCCCTGTGTAAAACTCTAGTCATGCTTCCATAAAAAATGATTAAATATCCATTCATGTTTTTAAATCTACATCATTTTTCAGCAAGGTACGTACATGTACTTTATTTAAAGGGGGAACATTTTCTTGTCCGAATGGTTCAAATGTCACTGCGAACATACATATTTCTTCGAATATTTTTTTAGTACCTAAAAATGGAAATTCATAGTCAGATAGTATAGCAACTTAAAGAGATCTAGAAAAAGACATTCGTGACGGTTGATTGTACCAAACCAATAATTTACGGTGTATGCAAGGTCAACGATCTGATGAATTACAGATATTGATTTTTCGAATTCAATTTTTTATTCGGAAAAAGTTTTATTTGCGTCTCAACACCAGTTGTCAACCAGACATGATCACGGGTCAAACTTCTAGGGCCCGTGCCCATGTCTATTTTCGATAAAATATGACTCTAGGATGACATTTAAAAATGTATATACAGTCGAGTCCCGGCTAACCCGGCACCACTGGGACCGGCAAAAAGTGCCGGGTTAGCGGGGGTGCCGGGTTAGCGGTGGTATTATTTTATCGGGCCTTAATCGACCCTCTATATAATCACCCTTTATTCAACTATTTTAAGAGGGGTAAAGGGTTGTATAGGGGAAGGAAGGGAAAAAAGAGGGCCACTAATGGAAAAGGTCACACTAACAAGAAGATGTTGAGCATAGTTTTGAATACTGGGGCCTACCGCATACAGAAAAATTGACGCAAATTGAAAAATGTTGTAAACTATGATAGATGCCGGTTTATTGGGGTAATTTTTATTGGACGGGTCCAGTCTTAGGGTGCCGGGTTACTGGGGTGCCGGGTTATCGGGTGCCGGGTTATTGGGGTAAACTTTGTTGATTTTCTTTGCCAACCAACCAAATTTTTAAAAAGTGCCGGGTTATTGGGGGTGCCGGGTTATTGGGGTGCCGGGTTATTGGGGTGCCGGGTTAGCGGGACTAGACTGTATTAGGTACATTTGTCACTTCTAGAGTTCCATTTCATTAGAAAAAATATGATATCACGTGTTTTGATTTATCAGATCATCGACGACATTTCGACGCCTAACCATCCGAATAAGATGATGCCAAAATAGTTTCAAACTCCGCCAGGAAATCTTTCAATCACATCCTTCCCAGTTCTTCTTGCTCTTCTCCTGCCTACCGTATTTCCTCTAATAAGGCCCCATGGGGCCTTATTTTTAAAACCCTCAAAAACCAGAAAAAATTGAGTTCGATCTCGAAATTTTTGGGTGCTCAACCGAAATCAAAGAAGCGAAATCGGTAGAGCTCATGGGAGTTAAGAAAACGCAATAAAAAGATTTGCAAAATAATTTCTCTGGGCTGAGATATAGGTCCTCAAAGTCGAGGGTGGAGCCTATTAAAGCATGGGGCCTTATCAGAGGAAATACGGTATATTCCTCTTTTTGGTTGACTTCATTGATAAGTTTATTGGCAGAACTACGATCTAAGGAAAATTTGTGTGAATCGAAATATGTGAATTTCGAAAAAAATTATAAAAGAATAAGACATAGGAATGAAAAATATTAATTTAAAAATTAGTCGAAAAAAAGTATGCATTCTCGTATTGTGATTTGAACCATTCGGGCCACATAATGATCTCCCCCTTTAAATTTTAAGTCACATACCCGGTTTTTTAAGATCAATTTATGAGGGAAAAGAAAGTCGTTCATTGAAGCTTTTAAGAGGATATTAGAATATCGATAATTTTGATATTCTATTTTTTCCTGTAGATTTTTGACCATTTTATAGTTTATCTTCTATCTCGTAGCTGTTAACTACAGCCTCGTTTAAAAAAAGAACGCCCACCTGGTAGTTTATGTGGTAATCAGGAATGGTTTAGTCGACAATAAGATGTAGCACAGTAGTTAAAAAAGCTAATGGCAGAAAAATACTATGGTAGAGCGCTAGCACGGAAGCAGAGTTTATGCCCTGTAAATAAAGTTTCATTCAAGTGCGTAAGAAGGCGAATCAATAAAAACTGCGAAAAGAAAAATGCTAAAACTTTGTACTAAAAACAAGTTGAAAATTTATTTCTTAGATTGTGGCATGTAACTTAGCTTCTATAAATGTACAATACTTGAAAATTATTTCCGTAACAAATTTTAAAAAATTGATTAAAAAAACTGTGCACCCAGGCGGATTTGGATCAGCAAACCTAAGAAATGCGTAATTCTATAAATGAGCCCTACTTCCCTACCAGTGATGTGGGCAGCTCCTGCTCCGAACCAAGAGCCAGAGCAGGAGCCAAAAATTTTAGGGCAGGAGCCAAGAGCCAGAGCAGGAGCCAAAATTTTTAGGGCAGGAGCCAAGAGCCAGAGCAGGAGCCAAGAGCCAGAGCAGGAGCCAAAAATTTTAGGGCAGAGCCAAGAGCCAGAGCAGGAGCCAAAATTTTTAGGGCAGGAGCCAAGAGCCAGAGCAGGAGCCGAAATTTTTAGGGCATGAGCCAAGAGCCAGAGCAAGAGCCAAAATTTTTAGGGCAGGAGCCAAGAGCCAGAGCAGGAGCCAAAATTTTGAAGTCAGGAGCCAAGAGCCAGAGCAGGAGCCAAAATTTTTAGGGCAGGAGCCAAGAGCCAGAGCAGGAGCCAAAATTTTTAGGGCAGGAGCCAAGAGCCAGAGCAGGAGCCAAAATTTTTAGGGCAGGAGCCAAGAGCCAGAGCAGGAGCCAAGAGCCAGAGCAGGAGCCGAAATTTTTAGGACAGGAGCCAAGAGCCAGAGCAGGAGCCAAAATTTTTAGGGCAGGAGCCAAGAGCCAGAGCAGGAGCCAAAATTTTGAAGTCAGGAGCCAAGAGCCAGAGCAGGAGCCAAAATTTTTAGGGCAGGAGCCAAGAGCCAGAGCAGGAGCCAAAATTTTGAAGTCAGGAGCCAAGAGCCAGAGCAGGAGCCAAAATTTTTAGGGCAGGAGCCAGAGCAGGAGCCAAAATTTTTAGGGCAGGAGCCAAGAGCCAGAGCAGGAGCCAAAATTTTGAAGTCAGGAGCCAAGAGCCAGAGCAGGAGCCAAAATTTTTAGGGCAGGAGCCAGAGCAGGAGCCAAAATTTTTAGGGCAGGAGCCAAGAGCCAGAGCAGGAGCCAAAATTTTTAGGGCAGGAGCCAGAGCAGGAGCCAAAATTTTTAGGGCAGGAGCCAAGAGCCAGAGCAGGAGCCAAAATTTTGAAGTCAGGAGCCAAGAGCCAGAGCAGGAGCCAAAATTTTTAGGGCAGGAGCCAAGAGCCAGAGCAGGAGCCAAAATTTTTAGGGCAGGAGCCAAGAGCCAGAGCAGGAGCCAAAATTTTTAGGGCAGGAGCCAAGAGCCAGAGCAGGAGCCAAAATTTTGAAGTCAGGAGCCAAGAGCCAGAGCAGGAGCCAAAATTTTTAGGGCAGGAGCCAGAGCAGGAGCCAAAATTTTTAGGGCAGGAGCCAAGAGCCAGAGCAGGAGCCAAAATTTTTAGGGCAGGAGCCAGAGCAGGAGCCAAAATTTTTAGGGCAGGAGCCAAGAGCCAGAGCAGGAGCCAAAATTTTGAAGTCAGGAGCCAAGAGCCAGAGCAGGAGCCAAAATTTTTAGGGCAGGAGCCAAGAGCCAGAGCAGGAGCCAAAATTTTTAGGGCAGGAGCCAAGAGCCAGAGCAGGAGCCAAAATTTTTAGGGCAGGAGCCAAGAGCCAGAGCAGGAGCCAAAATTTTGAAGTCAGGAGCCAAGAGCCAGAGCAGGAGCCAAAATTTTTAGGGCAGGAGCCAAGAGCCAGAGCAGGAGCCAAGAGCCAGAGCATTAGCCGAAATTTTTAGGACAGGAGCCAAGAGCCAGAGCAGGAGCCAAAATTTTTAGGGCAGGAGCCAGAGCCAGAGCAGAAGGCAAAATTTTGAAGTCAGGAGCCAAGAGCCAGAGCAGGAGCCAAAATTTTTAGGGCAGGAGCCAAGAGCCAGAGCAGGAGCCAAAATTTTAGGGCAAGAGCCAAGAGCCAGAGCAGGAGCCAAAATTTTTAGGGCAGGAGCCAAGAGCCAGAGCAGGAGCCGAAATTTTTAGGGCAGGAGCCAAGAGCCAGAGCAGGAGCCAAAATTTTGAAGTCAGGAGCCAAGAGCCAGAGCAGGAGCCAAAATTTTTAGGGCAGGAGCCAAGAGCCAGAGCAGGAGCCAAAATTTTGAAGTCAGGAGCCAAGAGCCAGAGCAGGAGCCAAAATTTTTAGGGCAGGAGCCAAGAGCCAGAGCAGGAGCCAAGAGCCAGAGCAGGAGCCGAAATTTTTAGGACAGGAGCCAAGAGCCAGAGCAGGAGCCAAAATTTTAGGGCAGGAGCCAAGAGCCAGAGCAGGAGCCAAAATTTTGAAGTCAGGAGCCAAGAGCCAGAGCAGGAGCCAAAATTTTTAGGGCAGGAGCCAAGAGCCAGAGCAGGAGCCAAAATTTTGAAGTCAGGAGCCAAGAGCCAGAGCAGGAGCCAAAATTTTTAGGGCAGGAGCCAGAGCAGGAGCCAAATTTTTAGGGCAGGAGCCAAGAGCCAGAGCAGGAGCCAAAATTTTGAAGTCAGGAGCCAAGAGCCAGAGCAGGAGCCAAAATTTTTAGGGCAGGAGCCAGAGCAGGAGCCAAAATTTTAGGGCAGGAGCCAAGAGCCAGAGCAGGAGCCAAAATTTTAGGGCAGGAGCCAGAGCAGGAGCCAAAATTTTTAGGGCAGGAGCCAAGAGCCAGAGCAGGAGCCAAAATTTTCGGCAGCACATCACTGTTCCCTACGTACAAAATCAAAACCGATTTCTTGCACACCATTATCACACCATTCACTTTTTAGCCAATCAGATAAGCTCCAAAATAAATAATAACTTGTATGAGATAAGTTTTCAAAAAATGGGTCCAAAATACAATGGCAAAACAAGATTTTTCAGTTATAGGGGATCTCATAAAGAGAGATGATACGGTATGAAAAGTTCTTTTTTTTTGTAAAACCATAGTCTTAAATTTGTTTAATTTATAAAACTCACTATTCATCACTGATTAGCTGTGCCACCTAAATCTTCTATTTTTGTGGTTAACTCATCGATTTTTTTCGCCTGCTTGAACACCATCCTTTTCAACTCTTCCACCTCCGTTTTCAAATCATCATTGTTAGTCCTTATTAGTTCAAAGGCAGACGACATCTTTTTGAAGAGATGCTCGGCCTGAAATATAAATAATCATTTTTGCAAAGCCGTGTTTTAGAACTATCACTTTTGGGGGGTAAAACATAACTGGGGTCGAATTGGATAAAAATTCTTTGTTAAAAAGACGTTTCTTGTGAAAATTTTCCCGAAATGTCAAATTTTCTTAAAATTTTTAATGTTTATTTACTACCTAGAAACAACTTTTCACCCTACTAGCAAATAAAACCAACCACCACCCCCAACCTCCTTCCCCATCCCACAATTTTACCTTTGTCAAATTAAGTAAAAAGTACCCAAATCTATGTCCCATACCTCAGAAAAAGTTCGTAAAACTACTATTAGTCACAACTCCCATACGCTAAGCCTAAGGGATAAGCCTAAACTTAATAGCCTAATAGCCTAAGCCTAAGAAAGCTAAGAAAATTGTCTCAAACACTTTTTTTTAATGCTCACTTTAGCCACCTTATTTTTAGAAGTATGAGCAATCCCACTACCTCTTTTTTGGATTGATGAAAACGTCGAAGGGCTAGTTTAAAGGTCATTTTAGAGACAGAAGCGATATTAATAATGTCTTTGTGTGCTTTTCTATAGGTACACGGCACAAATAAAGTCATACTTTTTATAATTTCTTCTAAAATATCATCAGCTATGACTGCCATTGCTTCTTATAATATTCTGATAGAATAACAGATATTTTTAATTTTTTTAAATAAGCACTTTTTAAACGTTATTTTGCTAAAAAGCGCTAATTCAAAATCTTTTTCTTGTTGTGTTCAGGCTCTCTCCTCTCCCATTATCCAAAATCATTAGTTGAGAATTACAATTTTTTTAATTAAAGATTTAAAAAAATGAAGAATTTAAAAAACTGCACTGAAAGACTCAAAAAATGTTTTTTAAAGAGGTTATCAGAGGCTTGTTTGCTGTCAGGGTATTAAAAGAACTCGTAGCTGATGATATTTTAGAAGAAATTATATAAAGTATAACTTTATGTGTGCCACGTATCTATAGAAAAGCACACAAAGAAATTATTAATGTCACTTCTGTCTCTAAAATCACCTTTAAATTAGCTTTTATCAAGCTAAAAAAGAGGTAGTGGGTTTGCTTATACTTTTAAAAATAGGAAGCAGTCCTGGAAGCTGGCTCAAGTGAGCGTTGAAAGTTAGTGTTTTAGACTATTTGCAGAGTATCCTATGTAGCTATTAGTCTAAAAAACACGACATCCTATTTTATCCGCTTTATGACAAGACGCTGTAATTTCTGGCATCTTCAAGTGAAGCTAAAAGCGCTTGCTTACCGCCAATGATTCGCTCGTGCAGTGATAAAGTGCTTGGTGGTTGAAATTAGCTGGGGCCACGTCTTGCAAAGCCACACATTTGCAATTGTCCAGGTAAGTTGACAAGTATGGGAATTCAGTCAAGTCAGGGAGATCCATTCCATTCATGCTTTCGGTCAGGTTGTTTCCAATAAGCAGCAGACCATTCAGCTTGATCTCATTCGCAACGATCCAGCGCATGCAGTTGTCGATAAGCACGTGTGGGGCTGCAAATAACAAGTAAATGTTATTATTCTATATAAGCAAAAAATTTATCTTGTTTTTTAATTGGCCGGACTCTCTTATTCGCTACCGTTCCAAAAGCACGCAAAACATTTTTTTCGATATTTTAGGGTGGAAAACGCGTTTTTAGAAGGCGTCCTATAATAAAAAATTTTTTTAAGCCTAACTCGTTCGATCTGGCAATTTCAAGCACAGTTGGGCTCGAATAGCTGATGGTTTAAACTTTTCGAGCAGTTGATCAAGCGCAAATTCCACTTTTGCGAATTTATGTGTTTATCAAGTTGCACGGTCCTTCAATTACCGTATTTCTTCTAATAGAATGACAGTCTCCAATAGAACGACAATCTCTAATAGAGCGAGACCCTAAAGGGTGATTGGAAAATAAACCGACAGTCTCTAATAGAGCGACACCCCAAAAGCCGATTTTATCCAGTGATTGATGGTATTTACCAACAATTTTGCGAAAAAAGGTGTTTCGAAACTTTATTTTCAAATTTATGCCATTTCTATTTGTTCAGTTCCAATGACTGTATGTCAGAAAGCGCCTCAACAGTATGCTTATAAGTTGGTCGATTTTATTATGTACGTATCGAACAGCGCCAGAAGAACAACTTATATCGTTCATATTAGTTAACTGATACTAACGATTTTTTTCATTTATCATATCAAAGCATATTCGCGTGTGAGGAAACAGCAGTCGGATTATATCCAGCAGGTGGAAAATGCATCGATGAGCTAGGAGCAAGGAGGTTTTTATAATTTGCAGGGTCTTATTCTCTCAAATGGTTACAGGTCTCTGTGCTATGTTGCAAGCCCCTCGTGCCTGGCTGGACGTCGAACGAAATCAGTTGAAGAAGCTGATCCAGAGCAGGACAAAAAAAAACGGCTACCTGAGCGACAATTCTTTGAATTTTGATGATTGCGTTATTGATTGTTAATTAAGTCCAGCGTTGTCACTTAAACACAACATTTCAATAAATTCATCGTTTTACAACGATTATAATTCGCTTGAAAAGACTACTAATTAAAAACTTTGTTAATCCATGTTACTTCACCATAAATTTCTGATCTCAAATTGCTGATTTTTGTGAATTGGGTAAAGGTAAACCGAGATATTGAAAGAATAAAGCGACAGTCTCCCAATAGAACGATAGTGTCTAATAGAGCAACACCCTAGTGGGTGATTGGAAAATAAACTGACATGTCGTTCTATTAGAAGAAATACGGTAAACTTTTAACTGTGTAGAAATTTGGTTACATTGCAAAACAGGTGTGTCAACAAATATGGCCTTGAACGGCCTTGAATGGCCTTTTTCGCAGGGTAGGCCAGCGTATGTTAGGACGTAGTTAATCATCATCTTTCTCCAACCATAAGAAAGTTAGAAAATCTCATTTAAGTCCCTCCTAACCAGGGCGGTATACTCGACGATTAACTCAGCCGGCTGACTTTCGGAAATTTTCCTCAGCCTAAAAAAATTTCATCCGTCAAAAATTTCATCTCAGCCATCAGTCTCAGCCGACTGAGTCCTGAACCATTTCCTCAGCCGCAGCTAGGTCCAAAATTTTTACCTCAACCGTCAGCCGACTAATGGCTGAGTTCAAACTTAGTCGGCTGAGGATATCAGCCTTCTTTTAACATACGCTGGCCTACCCTGCGCCGAAATTCATGCCTAAAAAATCAACAGGGGACCAAGGCAAAATAGGGGGTGTTGACCAACGGCACAAATGCCAACTTTTTAAATAAAAGTAGAACTGACCATGAACCGCTACTAAAACAGTGATTCCACCATCAAAATCACCATCGAAACCTGCGAAGGAGTTCATTTTTTCTGCTTTATGGATGCCAAAGCCAAGTTTTCTCAGGTAAGTTTCTTCAGATGCAGTAATGCGAGTGCCCAGTTCCTGCCAGAGAAGGTTTTTTGGATTGATGCTATATACAGACTGCAATTCTTCAATGGTTCCAAGCGTCATTGCCAGCTGATATTGAGAGAAAGAAGCTTGCTGAGGGTTGGATTCAACGTAGGAGGAATCACTTGTGCTGGACTGGCTCAGGTAGCTTTTGCACAGCTCATCGCACGAGCAATTGCCAAGAACGGAAAAATTAGCCAGATTCTTGCCATTGAGCTCAGAGACAATGTTCTTCACGTAACTTTGCCTTAAAACTTTATTTATTAGCTATTTTTCAAATTAAATTTATGCCTGAAAACCTAAAAAAATAACATAAAGTATTTTTTGAGAAAATTTGGTCTAGAAGTTTTTATATGACAAACTTACATCTGCTTCTTGTAGTCCCTTTTCAACTCTTCCAACTTCTGCTCAACTTGATTTTGAATGTTCACAGACTGCACTTCGGAATTCGGCACAGCCTCAATCATTGCAAGCATTGGGACATGGGTGGGTTTGCGCAGGCACATCACTTCCTGTCTGAGTATAGCCAATTCCTTCAGCAGAAAGTCTAGATCTGGTATGTTTTGCGCTGTCTTTCTTAATATGTAACTTTTAAAAATGAAATTATAGAAGTGGTAACTTTTTGTATCTTGTTTATTTGTTTCTGAAATATCCCTTGTTCCCATTTATAGCATTTTTAGTTTCTTCAGTATTTTCGTTTCGAAAATTAATTAAATTCGTGTAAATGTGTAAGAAAGGAAAAATAAATATTTTTAACAACAACGAGGATCAAGAAATATTTAAAAAAAAGGTATTCTATATAGCGCCCGGCCATTCCTTTATATAGAAGGCTAAAGTAGACTTTATGATACAGAGGGTTAGTGAAACAATTTGGGCTAGGCCAGTTCTAGATGGAGAGTTCTAGATGGCCAGTTCTAGATGGTTTTTATTACGGCCAGTTCTAGATGGTTTTCAAAAAAAAAATTTGTAACATTCAAAAAGTTCAAAATGCCGTCTTGCGTGGATCTTTTCTACTTGTGTTCGAGTTCATGATTTACACACTATTCAAGATTCCCTTATAATTTTTGTAATCGCTGTTATTTTGTGTCATTGCTGTTCTCACGTCTCCTCGATTCGTTCCTTTTTTCGTCGACAAGATTGGTTTTACTGGGATCATTTCGTTGGTTATTGTTGATTTTTTGGCCAATTTAGGACTCTGTAACCGGTACAATGGAGCCGCGCGTGAGATTTCTCCGTTTCCAGAGCTTTCCCAAGGAGCACTTCGACGTGGCAAAATTTGAAATGAAGGAGGTTGTTTGAGATAATGTTTGTTGCTCGCCTTTGTTTTGTCGTTTGAGCTGTTATGAGTTTGCTTCAATAAAGTTTGGTGATTGTATGTGTTGTTTGGTCTGATCGGAATTGAAATAGAAATAGGGTTTTTCTTTCCAATTTTTAAAAATGATCTCTAACTGACCGTTTCCAACTGACCACTTAAAACCATGAAAACCATCTAGAACTGGCCGTAATAAAAACCATCTAGAACTGGCCATCTAGAACTGACTCTATCTAGAACTGGCCGTATACCAAACAATTTAGTCACACTTATTACTATCAAGTCAGCTTTGAAGAAACAATTTTGTCTGTATTTTCTGAAAGAGCAGATCCTCAGCTTTCGTTCGGTGTATCGGTTCATCAAAAAATAAAAATCTCATAAAAACAAAAATGACCAAAAATTTCAAAATTTCAAAAACTGTGGCCAGACTCGAAATCAGCGACCCAAGTTGCCGTAGACATTGGTCAAACAAGCCAAAATAACTAGCGTTCTAACGGGTAGGGTCGAACCTGCGCACCTTTTTAGGCCATAAGACACAAATGCTTATTAACTGCGTCACCGAGGTCACATTTTTAAATCTAAAAGCTTCCCGTTGTAATCAGCTATTCTGATTTTTGAAACAAAAAATAATTTCAGAATTTTCTTTATTGTCACGAGTTCTACTCATTTCGCTTGTTAAATTTTGGTTAAACACCTGAAAAGTTCGAGTTTAATGTCGGAGGTTTCATGTTCTACGAGCAGTTAAAAAATAAAGGTTTACAGGCTTTTTTTAGAAGATACAGTCGACGCTCTCTATAAGATACACCCCTAAAGTTCGTTCCCGCCTTTTAACCTGATTTCCGAAATGTTTTCCCAAATGGGATTCGTCAAGATACGATCGGTAAAATCGGAATCCCTGCGATGTTTCCGACTAGATTGACAAATCACATTTGAGAAAACATTTTGGAAATCAGGTTAAAAAAAGTGTAGGACCCAAGGCGGGAACGAGCTTTAGGGGTGTATCTCATAGAGAGCGTCGACTATACAGTGTATAGTTAAGGAGCACGCTCACCTGTTCCAAAGTTTGTTTCCGCCAATTCAAAAAAAAATTCTGAATCGTTGAACTTCCGTACGGAATTTTCAACTTGGTTTATAACAAAACTACACCCAAAGTTAAATTCTAGGCCTTGTTTTGTTAGAAACCAAGCTGAAAAATTTGCATAGAAGTTCAATGATTAGGAAATTTTTTTGAATTGGCAGGGACAAAATTGTGAAACAGATGAGCTGCCCATTTAAAAGTATTTTACTCTACCGTTGTTTAAAACAAAACTGTTGCTATTTACAAAAAAAATATTGTCAAAATCGAAATTTTTTCAACAAGACTAACCACAGACAAGTAGAAAAAGACTTTATAATTTGGGCCAACAAAATGTCGGACCCTAAGTGGTAACAATTTTTTCGGAGGTCGTTCAACTGCTAGTCGACTATAAAAATTTAAGTTTAAAATTAAAAAAACATACAGTTGAGGCTGTTCCAGATTGTCAAGCACATCTGTAAGAGCAGCAAGAAGTTGCCGACACCCTCTTCTTAAATAGCCAAGGGCGAGCTTCTTAATCTGATCCTTTAAAGGTTCCGGGATCCAAATGAAAATCTGCAAGACAAGTGATTAAAAATGGTTTTTAAGAAACACATTTTCTTTATTTATAGGCCCCAAGCTAATTTCACAGAGGCCTATTAATAAAGTAAAAATTCGGTAAGCGAAGTTAAAATTCACTTTGCTGGGAAAACCACTGAACGATAGAAGGTTGATCAACAGCCTATACTCGCCTTCTCGCGACAAGCACTGATTGGTGGAACCTGAGATTGTAACTTATCAAAATCGTTTTCATAAATTCAAAAAGTTTGAACATACCAGAGCTGTTGATAGCGGCAATAATCGGCAACACGTTGTTTCCAAAGCTTATGGTTTTGTTGCCATCGTCTATTGTTGTCATTTGGGATGGCAAACTCAATTCTTTGCGCAAGGATTCCCCAATCCAGATGTCAGCATCAGCATCGGGCATTTGATGTGCAACAAAAGCCAGTTGTCTAATAAGGCCACCAGAAGAAGATTGCACTGGCAAGTAGACAACAAATAAATAGTCAATTGAGTGACCAGAGGCTGATTCAACACGGCATGACTCCAGCGAAGCTATCTCGAGATTATTTTCAACAGCCAACTAAACACATAAAAAGATTGACCAAATTAAGATATAATTTTCAAACCTTGACAGACACGGAATTGATATTGCTACAAGTATCCATTCCAGCAACATATTTTCTGCCACATACACTAAGAGTTGTCTTAAGAAGGGGCTCAAACACCAGCTGTCGATGAGAAGCCATTCCAAAATCTCAAATTGTTTTTTTTTACTTTAGTCAAAAAATGATTTCTTAAAACTACTAACTAATCTCTGGATAAAGTACACTAAAAGAATGGATATTGTGTTTAGGCCACAAATAATTTAGGTGAGCTTCACTAACTTTGGCCAAATTAGCTGAATCGTTTGAAACACTGAAATGCTAATTATTTAGAAGTTAAATATATAATAAGTCTCAGTTTAGATTTTTTTCTGACTTTAGAGGGGGGAGGGGTTGAGATGGGGTGGTTTAGTAGTTGATAGGCGGGTTTTTATATAGTTGACTATTTTTATTCATTCATCTGAGCCTAAAATGATCGAAAATGACCGAAAAAGTCAGCGGTCCAAAACTAAACCTTACCACAAACACCGTCCCCCCACTCATAAAAAGTTTACATTAAGCGTGTTATATAGAGAGTAGACTATGCAAGTAAAACCCAAGAACTAATTATATCTTTCTAGAAAGACAATAAAAAAAAGCTAAAACTTTTGAAACAATTGTTTCTTAACAACACCAAAAAATGAATAGAAAATTAAGACAGTTCTCTTTCTAGTCGGAATAGAAGTCAGAGGAAATATTTGTAACAGCATCTATACTCTGCTGAAAAAAAATAAACATTAAGCTACACCAAATTTCGGCGATAAAATCTTTACTATTACATCAAAACAGGGGATTCAAAACATTTGCAGAGCTTGAAGTTTAGCTTTATAGAAAAAAAATCTGCTCACAAACTTTTTCAGAGCGTCGATAAAAAAATTAAACTAACTAATATTACTAGTAGACCTTCAACTACTTAGGTCCTTCCAAACAATTAATTTAACTCATCTTTGCAGGAATTGAACACTCTTTTCACTAGAGGTTATAGATACAGAAAATCTCAAAAATCAAGCTTTGAGTGGGGAGACATTTACGGATACCTTTTTCATTGGCTTCTACTAGGATTGGGATACTGATTGTTAAGTTAAAATTGAGGTTATAATGCCGGTAAGTAACCCGGCTGAACTGCCTTATATGGGACCTGCTCAAAATCGACTTTTCACCACTTTTTTGAACTTATTAGGTCGTAATTAGTCTAAAAACATGTTATTTTCACGCGGACTATTATTTTAGAAAAATTATTTTTGTCGAGTTTTGATCATTTTATTTATCATTTATATAATTTTGGTCCCAAGAGTGCACTTCGGGGTGGGTGAGCATCCAATTCTCATGGTCGGCCTACCACATGACAAAGCAGGGCTATGCAAGTTGTTGTACAGTTACATAGCCCATTTTTCGAGATGTATGGTCTCTAAGATGCTTGGGGGTGCGTATCTCAAGTCCCCGCAGGGGGCGCGGGGGCTTGGACTTGAGATGCGCACCCCCAAGCACCTTAGAGACTATTCCGAGCAATATGCTGAAGTATAACACACTCATTCCCCCTTTTTACATACAGCACCCATGTGAATTGGTGGATGTGTAACTATATTTATGATCATTTATCATCTCTTTTGGTCATTTTATGGTTAAAAAAATAATTTTTCTAAAATAATAGTCCGCGTGAAAATAACATGTTTTTTAGACTAATTAGGACCTAATAAGTTCAAAAAAGTGGTCAAAAGTCGATTTTGAGGAGGTCCCATATAAGGCATTCTGACCAGTAACCCAACGTCATAATTTTTTTTATCAATATCATTTATCGGTTAACAAAATAGCGGATTCGTATTTCCTGTACAATCAAACCACGATTTAGAGGTTAAGGGTACCACTGAATTGATGTTTAAAATCAATCTATCGAGGTTTAACTACAGTCAACTGTACAAACTAGAGTTAACTGTACAGTCAAAGTTAACCGCAAGCCAAATTTAACTTACCGGTTTTTGATTAGTTATACAGACTGTGTGCGAGTATCTTACGAGTAACTTACCGCTTCCCAACCCTAGTTTCTACCTCTGACCTCCTTCATAGGTCAGTATAGAGGGTCTATAATTTTCGATAAAGTTCCGACCCAGCAAGGAAAATAAATTTTAAAGTTCTTATATAAATTCTCAAGTCCTGTTTTCAGTAGCATACAATGACATTTTTAAATAATTCACGTTTTCTGCATGAACAATATGATAATACATCTGAAAGTGGCTAATTTACATAAATACACATCCAATATCCACCCATGCACTATTAATCTAAAATTACTTTTTTTGTGAAAATTTTGTGTGAAAACGGTCAAATTAACCCTTAGTCTAATAGACAGCAGGGAGAAGCTTTTGTTTATCAGAAAAAAGCATTTTTGACATCAGTACCCTGAATGAAATAATAATTGAGAGTTGTAAAAAAACTTGTTAATTTTTATTTGGGTAAACATAAATCACAAAATAAACTCTTTTTTTAATTTTTTTCTCCCATTTTGTTAAGCATGAAATTCCGAACAAAAGAGTAAAAAAAGAACAACCCGGCTTTTAATATTAAATGAAAATTATATTGGAGGGTCAAATTAACCCCTGTCTGGCAGGGAGGTTTGAAAATTTGCTTGGTTTTTGAAGGTTAAATACCACTGCTTAAACGTTTTTAATGAATGAATTGTTTGAAGCGTAACAAGAACATATCAGCAGCAACAGAAACAAATAATACCAAAGCTTATTGTGTGGTACACGTAAAAATGTTACCGTATTTCTTCTAATAGACGGGCATGCTCTAATAGACAGGCATTCTCCAATAGACGGGCATGCTCTAATAGACAGGCATGCTCTAATAGACAGGCACGCTCTAATAGACAGGCACTCTCCAATAGACGGGCATGCTCTAATAGACAGGCATGCTCTAATAGACAGGCATGCTCTAATAGACGGGCATGCTCTAATAGACAGGCATGCTCTAATAGACAGGCACGCTCTAATAGACAGGCACTCTCCAATAGACGGGCATGCTCTAATAGACGGGCATGCTCTAATAGACGGGCATGCTCTAATAGACAGGCACCCTCCAATAGACGGGCATGCTTTAATAGACAGGCATGCTCTAATAGACAGGCACGCTCTAATAGACAGGCACTCTCAATAGACGGGCATGCTCTAATAGACAGGCACTCTCAATAGACAGGCATGCTCTAATAGACAAGCATGCTCTAATAGACGGGCATGCTCTAATAGACAGGCACGCTCTAATAGACAGGCACTCTCAATAGACGGGCATGCTCTAATAGACGGGCATGCTCTAATAGACAGGCATGCTCTAATAGACAGGCACTCTCCAATAGACGGGCATGCTCTAATAGACGGGCATGCTCTAATAGACAGAGCACGCTCTAATAGACAGGCACTCTCAATAGACAGGCATGCTCTAATAGACAGGCACTCCAATAGACAGGCATGCTCTAATAGACGGGCATGCTCTAATAGACAGGCATGCTCTAATAGACAGGCACGCTCTAATAGACAGGCACGCTCCAATAGACGGGCATGCTCTAATAGATGGGCATGCTCTAATAGACGGGCATGCTCTAATAGACGGGCATGCTCTAATAGACGGGCATGCTCTAATAGACGGGCATGCTCTAATAGACGGGCATGCTCTAATAGACGGGCATGCTCTAATAGACAGGCACTCTCAATAGACGGGCATGCTCTAATAGACAGGCATGCTCTAATAGACGGGCATGCTCTAATAGACGGGCATGCTCTAATAGACAGGCATGCTCTAATAGACGGGCATGCTCTAATAGACAGGCATGCTCTAATAGACAGGCATGCTCTAATAGACAGGCACTCTCCAATAGACAGGCATGCTCTAATAGACGGGCATGCTCTAATAGACAGGCATGCTCTAATAGACAGGCACTCTCAATAGACGGGCATGCTCTAATAGACGGGCATGCTCTAATAGACGGGCATGCTCTAATAGACAGGCACGCTCTAATAGACAGGCACTCCAATAGACAGGCATGCTCTAATAGACAGGCACTCTCAATAGACGGGCATGCTCTAATAGACGGGCACGCTCTAATAGACAGGCACCTCCAATAGACGGGCACGCTCTAATAGACGGGCATGCTCTAATAGACGGGCATGCTCTAATAGACAGGCACTCTCAATAGACGGGCATGCTCTAATGATCAGGCATGCTCTAATATTTATTTTTATTTATTGTTTACGCAACAAGTGCGCGACAAAAATACATATTTCCTTAAAATGATTACAATACAAGTTATCAGGATCACATTCTTGAGTTTTTTTCCTGAATAGCATTATAGTAGGGTGCAAAACAATTTCAGCTGGAAGAGCATAATAAATTTTAGGTGTCCGAAAACAAGGAAAGAGGGAATCGGAAATCTGATTTAGAAGGGTACAATAGCTTTATGTTGCTCTGGAAGTTATAGAATAAATGAAAGACGGAATATCTAGATTAATATCGATTTTTTTCAAAATTATTTTGTGGTAGAAAATGGTATCAGCTTTTTAAGTCGTCTTTTTGAAGAGTTTTCCATTTTAAATAATTGTAAGAGCTATAACGAGGTTTGTCAGGATATTTATTCCTAAGTGACCTGAAGTATATTTGATTAAGGGCAATTTTCTGAATCCGCTCTATTTTCTTAATGTCCTTTAAATAAGGATTATACACTGGCTGTGAAGTTTCGATTAAGGGTCTAACATATGGCATGTATAATTGTACTAGAACTTGAAATCAGTTGAACGAACAGCCTTAAAAAGAGTGAACAGGCGAGAGTAAGCGGATTTGCATGTAGATTTTCTATGTGGGCATTCCATTTTAAGTTAGGGTAAGAACTATGCCCAAATCCTTAATTGAATTTGTAACAGGAGCTATTTGATTGGTATTCAGATAGTATATACAGTTGCGGACAATTGA
>JAMRYI010000830.1:0-67836 GCA_029231635.1 Ditylenchus weischeri | reverse complement strand
TTCCTAAGTCTCACTCGCAATTCGGATACAAGACTTTTAAGGTATTACTCAAACGGACCTGAGAGCGACACAATGAGCTTGGCAACAACCGTGGATTAGAAAGCATGAACTCATGCTAAAAAGTAGTCTATACGCAGTGTGCTCTCCAAGGTTTCTCACGACATCTTCTACAATTTCAGCAGATAGTGGGTGAATGGTGTACGCATCCGGAAAAACAGGTGAAAACCTGATCTTGTGATCTTTTACAGCAATTATTTCTTTAGACACCTGCCCTATTGCCAAAGATTGATGAAAGTCCGCAGAGCAACTTGAGGAAGGGGATGCATGAGCTACGGAAAGAGAAGCGAATGTTCATCCATATTCGTGAAAGCAGCAAGAATATGTGGCTCGTTCCTTCCAGCACTTATTTGGCTGACCTCCGAGAGCACAAACCAGGGTTTTGCGATGTTGGAATTACAATGTTAGACAATGAGATCAATAAAAAATTGTTCACGATTGTTGCCCATTGTATGCTACAGTCGAGTCTCAATAAGCCCAAACTTACAGGTCTCAGGTCATTGAGACTCGAATGAAGCTGCTAAATTTTATATATCAGTCATTGACGGAATCTAATCAGCTTTTTATGGTCACCATAATATTAGTCGGAAGTCGCATATCGAGATCCTTGAGGTTCCCTTATGTATAAAATTCTATGTATTCTCGGGGTGTCTCTACGAAAAATAACTTTTCAATAGTTGAACATGAAAATAAAAAAGTTTGGACGAAACCACACCAACTGAACCAACTTTGCTGCTCTGAAGGTTTAAAAAAGTGGTTGAAACAAACGATTCGGCGAGGATGCGTACGCTAATGTAACCGCGCAGCTGCATTTTGGTCACTGTGCACTTACAGTATGGCCCAAGAAATTCGGCCGATTTTAAATGGCCATAATCTTGGCAGACAACGATTAAACGGTTTGCAATCGTCTTGGAAAAAATGATGTCCCCCTGTGGTTTGGGCCCTGGTCTGTGGATGACCTCTGGATGGGTAAGGCCCGAACCACAGGGGGTACCAAGCGAAAATCGTGTTTTCGCATCATATACCAAACAAAATGTTTATTCTTTCTAAGACGATTGCAAAAAACCGTTTGTCGAAATTTGACGTCGACAAGTGATGTGGTGTGGAGCTGCCATGATGTGGAGCTGGCAGGCTGGATTCGTGAAAAAAGGGAAAACAAGCAGCCAGTGTCGCGCCGTATCATCATCAACCAGGCAATGGAACAGTTCCCAGAAAGTGATCTTAAGGTTTATTTTAAAATCTTAATCTCGCTCATTCAACTGTTATGTTTTCAGATTTCAACATCAATCAATTTTTTCAACTTCCGCGGCTGTTGGGGAGTTATCAGAGGGTGGGGAATTTATAAAGTGAATACGTTAACTGTTTTTTTCTCTTTGTACTTTTATAAGCATCAAAATGTTGCTTTTATCTTTTCGCATTTGCATAAATATAGGTATACTTTCGTTACATGAATTTTTTACATAATTTAAAATGTTACTCTTCGAAGTATAAAAACTTTTTTTCAGTTGTTGATGTTGGAAATAGAGACTTCTGCATTAGCTCCAGCTTCTTGTTTCACGTTGAATTCATTGTGGTTAGATGGTAAAGATCCATGATGTCCTTTTTCATGACCATGTTCTTCCTTATGTTCATCTCCTTCTTCATGACCATGTTCATGCCCTTCTTCGGAACCGTGTTCATGTTCTTCTTCATGATCATGATCTGTTCCTGCATCACCTTCATCTCCTCCTGCTTCTTCAAAATTACTCTCATCTATATCACCAGCCACTTCAAACTCATCTTGACGTTTTACTCGATTGATCCGATTGAGAGGAGAAGCAGTGATGACTTAAAAAAACTGATTATTACTTATTATTTGTTACATTTACAATTTCAAACACCAACACACACCCCCCCCCTCCCCTAGAACCCAGGGCTGCCAACTCAAAATTTAAAAATATTTTGCAATTTGGTCATTTTTTCTCAAAAAGTATACCATTTTTGAGCATTCGGCACTTTAAAATGGAGTGTCAACCACTTTTAAAATTTTCACGAGCCAACTTTCTTCTGATTTCAAATCCTTAATTTTATATTTCAGAAAATTTGTTGTTTTCAAAATCACCTAATTTTACAAAAATAGAATTTTTAACGACAAAGCAGGTCACCAAGGTAAGGCATACACTATAAGAAAGCTAAGGAATTTCAGTTTTTAAATAGTGTGAAAATTGGTTGCGAAAGGGGGTGGAATCAGAGTCAAATGATTATTTGAAGTTTGGCAATCAGTGATTGAGAGCAGTTGAAACTCCAAAAAACTGAGCAACCAATAAGAAAAATCACAGTTCTGACACCGGATTCGTGTTCAGCATGGTCAATTTGCATGTGAAACTGTTTTTGATCTAAGAAATCACTGTCAATTTTCGAATTCCGCTCGAGACAACAAATATTTCAATAATACTTTTCGCATTTGTTTAGGTATTTATTGTCTTGAGCGATATTTGAAATTAGACAGTGATTTCTCGGATCATAAAGCAGTTTCACATGCAAATCGACCATGCTGAACACGAATCCGTTGTCAGAATTATGGGTTTTGTTGTTGGTTGCTCAGTTTTTTCGGAGTGTCAATTGCTCTCAATTACTGATTGCCAAGCTTCAAATGGTCATTTGACTCTTGTTGCGCACCTTTCGCAGCCGATTTATACATTATTTGAAAGCTGAGATTCTAGTCTTTTTATGATGTATAGCTTACCTCGGTTAACTAACGAATGCTTTCTCGTTAAAAATTCTATTTTTGTAAAATTAGGTGATTTTAAAAACAATAATTTTTCTGAAATTGGGGTTGAAGTTCGTCAATTAGTATCCTTATTTCCTATATCTTATAAGAAAGCGCAAAATCTCAGCTCTCTAACAGTGTATAATAGCTGTTTGTGTGAATATAATTTCATAGATTTCCAAGCAAAAGAAAATTTGCTCGTGAAAATTTTAAAAGTGGTTGACACTCCATTTTGAAATGCCAGATACTCAAAAAACAAATTTTGAAATGCCAAATACTCAAAAAAGTTTTATGAAAACACAAAAACTAACTAGCTACCATGCTCAAGATAGTTGAATTAGGGTATCCAATGTAAAATCTCGGAACTCAATTTTCCGCTATCGGCTACTCGAGGTTGAGCCTTGCGAAAAACCACTCTTAAAAACTTACGATTAAACAGAACGACGAAAAGCAAGGTAGAAATTATTGACTTAGAAACCATTTTGTTGGTTGAAATTGCTTAAGTTATGAATTAGTTTTAACTTTTAGGATAGAAAGTATGAAACGCTTTGCTAGTAGTTTATACAGTCAACAGTTTCCCTCTTATATGTAATGATTTCAAAGAATTTTTTGGAATGAACCACCCACTTATTTGCTTTGGTTGGCAGCTGTACGCGTGAAGTTTTGCAATACTGCATGATATATGAGTAATAAATCGGTGCGTAGGCGTTTGTCCCAAAATGCACTTTTTGGGACAAACGAATTACGTAATTCGTTTGTCCCCAAAAGTACACATTTTTTAAAAATCGTCCCATAGTACAGTTGCGTATTTTTTAAAATACTGTTCTGGTGTTATGACTTCATTGGGATTTTCAAAATTCCGTCTCTTTATTTTCATTGGTTGACTCAAGGGTTACTGGTAGTAACTTACTACTCATTTAGGCCGGTAGAAGGTCAGTTTGCATAAGGAACAGTTGGCATTGTACATTTAGCATCGGTTTTTTCATTGTCCTTTATTTTAAATTTTTGAATTGCGAGCCAGAGATAACGGGATTTCAAATTTTTCGTAAGTTTTTTACTTGTAAAATTATGCTTGTGCCCTTCCTGTTTTTTTGCAATATCATTTATGAAATATGATCCACTCCTACCCCTAATAGTCCTAAACCACCCACATTGGTCCATATCTACTTTTAACGGTCCAGGTCTATCCTCTACAGTCCTAAACCACCCTTAATGGTCAGATTGATTTTTAACAATTCATATCTAACAATTCATATCTAACAATGACAATTCCCATCTACCTTTTTTATTCTCCAGGTCCACCCTCAATAGTTTCCGTCTACTCTTTAGATGTCCTCTTGGTTCATTTGGGTGTCCACTACGTAAAAAAATCCGTTACAAGAACCACCTTAATCTCAGATATAGCAAATAACTCCATGAGTTATGCAACATGTGTAAAGTTTGTGTGGTTTTGACCATTGAAAAAAATTTAAGATGTGAACACCTTAAAAACCAAGAGGACATCTGCTAAGGTTAGAGAATGTCACTACAGTGGCGATCACAAAGTCAAGCGCAAATAGAAAAAATACAAAACCTAAAATGAAAAAACTCATCAACAACTTTATTTACGACTATCACCAACAACAAACAAGACATTTGATCTGGTAATGTAATAGTATGACTCAACCACTTATCGCCGAATTCGAAGGCCTTTCGACTTCTGGGCAAGACGTTTGCCACGCTCATCAGCAATAGACAGCTTGATAGCCTTGTCGACTGGAAGAGAAAGCAATGCAGCACTGCCCCTGCCGATGACGAAGGCGTTGCTCAACCTAAAAACAGCTTGTTTTTGAGTTGAGAATTTTAAAATTGAAAATTTACAAATACGCATGAAGCCAGCAGGAAATCGAAATTGTTTTCGCACCTTGCCGTCCGCTTTGATGGCACGCTGTTTGCAGATCATCCTAGCTTTATTGTAAGACAGAGCACTTCTTGTTAATTGAAGGTTAATTGACTGGTGGGGGTAAAGGTTAATCGACTGGTGGGGGTCAAAGTTAAGTGCTGCAAAAAGACTTTAAAAAAATCGTGAGTAAATAGTTAGTCCACGCAAATTCTCTCATCTAAACCGAAATTGTGTCAATGCAAACAGAAAAACGATGAAAAATATATCAGAGAAAATTGGACAGCAATTAAGATTTTCCGTGAAATTATGACAAGTATTATTACGCAACTGTACTATGGCATGATTTTCAAGAAAGTGCATAAATGCACTTTTTGGGACAAACGGACCTACGCCTAATAGATCACTTGCATTTAAGTTTTTAAAAGTTATTTTAAAATTACGAAAAAATAAAAATTGACTAATCGTAACACAACTTTAAAATTTTACAGCTTGCAAAAATAATTAAAATTATTAATATTATTCTCCGTTATTTTTGATCAAATTCTGCCATTGTTCAATTTCTGTTTGACTGCAGTCGAAATCATGTGCCGGATGCTTCTATGGCGTTGACGATACCCTCTTGATCCACATCTCGAGGGTGCCCAGATCTCGTATTGTCTTCATTTGCCAAACTTTAGCTTTTGAAGTTGGAGAACCACCTCTTAGCTGTAGCATAAGTAACAGTCCCCCTCTCCTTTAACTTGGTTGATGTTATCCATGGCCTGTTTTGCGTTGTTGCCCAGTTTTTATCATATTTCAGCAGCTCACAAATAAGGCCTTGGTTTTTTTCCATAATGTCGAGTAAGAACAAACATTTATATGAAAAAGTCAGTTAAGATACTAAAGAACAGTACTGTATCAAAGATTTGCATTCTTCTTTCTTAATGCCTCAACGATGTGCTTTTAAAACTTCAGATACCGTATTTCCTCTAGTGAAGCCCCCATCCTAGTATAAGCCCCCATCCAATATAAGCCATAGTGGTCTGTTTGATCGGTCGCTCGGGTGGTTACCATGGAGAGACTCGACTGTGTTTTATAAGGCTGTAGTCACAGTCCTTGGTCTACTATTATATACATTTTCGTTACATTTTTCAAAATATTTTCGATGCACACAAAAGCTTAGATTTTGAGCTCTTGTTTGGTATGAAAAACAAATCATCTCTGGTTACAAAAAAAGTTGACCTCGACTGCGACCAAGTTTTACGTTAGTTCGTTCCCACTATCTGTTGTCAAAATATGCCTTGGTCCCCCTGTTGGTTTTCAGGCGATCAAGTTATTTTCAAGAAAAAACAACAGGAGACTAAGGCTTGGTAACAGATAGTGGGATAGAGACCAAGGAGTGTGACTAGGGGGGAAACAAGGTTTCCTGACTGAGGAATACTATCTTATAATAAGTAGTCCTGAATGAGGACTTTGGCGCGGCAAGTTCAAAAAATAAAAGCCCTCATCTATTATAACCAACCCCCGGCACTTCTATGGTTTACGCCCCACCTTCTAAAATGAAGAAAAAAGGGCTGGAATGCACTATTACGCACTGGCCGTGAATGGCCCCAAACCATGTTTTTTCCAAACCATATTTTTTTTGTTTTAGCACCTGAAAAGTGTAGAAAATATGTTTTTAGGGCGGGGCCGACCATTTTGCCCTGGTCTCACCTGTTGGGTTTTTTTGACTTGCTCTTTGACAAGCGTAGGCTACGTTAAGGAAGACTTGAACACGTTTTTTTTTTAAATTTTTCCTAGTTTGGATAACATACTAACTTTCGATAGCCTACCCTACACCTAAGCACTGAGCAAAGAAATAACGGTACAGTCAAATCTGGGTTATCCGACACCCAAAGGGACCGCCCTTATGGTGTCGGATAAACGAGGTGTCGGATGACTGGGGTGTAGGTTTACCAGGCCAACCAAATCGGGCTCATGGTGTCGGATAAAAGAGGGTGTCGGTTAACTGGGGTGTCGGATAACCCAGGTTTGACTGTAGTTGAAAAATATAATGTTTGAATTTGCGCCTATTGCTTTGGCTGGATATAATGCATTTTTAAAGATAAATTTTTTATATGCTTTTTGCATGCTGTCAAGATAAAAAATATATTAATTTTTATTTATTTATTCTTTATTAAATCACATGCGAAATGTCTGAGAATAATATAAGTTTGGTTATTGAGGTTTTGTTAGAGTGTGTAAGTTTTTTCATTTCATAGCAATGAATGGGTTTTTTATCTGATATTTAGATAACTATAATCAATCCCGCAACAGATGAAGACGCTACTTTAGAAGGCGTTACATCAGGACGACTGATTGCACAAGTAAAAATACTTTCCAACTCTTTTTATTAACTAACTAGAATTACTTGTTCAGGTTCTCACCCAAATGTATGCTTATTTTAAGCCACATATAATTTAGTAAAAAGATCAATAAAAATTACGACTTTAGAAACACACAATTTGCGGAAGACGACAAAATCCACAAAATAGCTAATATTCAAAGCGATGAGGAGGTTTCTCAACAAGATGCTGAGAAATATTATCGGTAAGATTGTTCGGCGCTACTAGCAAATACCACCCCGGATTCAATTAAAAAAAATTAAAATTTTGGCGCTAGTATAGAATCCCCCAAAACTTATGCCTTCTAAAAATCGCTGTAACTACCCTTTGGAACAACAAGTTTAGGCTTAGCCCTTAGGCTTAGGGGTAGGCCAGAGTATAGAAGTTGTAACTAATAATAGTTTTACGCACTTTTTTTTTGGGGTCTAGAACATGAATTGGGGTACTTTTTTCTTAAGTTTAAAAAGGCAAAATCGTTGGGGGTGGCTGGTATTCGCTAGTAGGGTCGATTGTTCGAAGCAGACATGAGATGTATTTCTTTGATTAAGACTGACTATCTTACCTAAACTGGCTGAACTTTTTGATTCATCCATCTATAGCTATGAGACTTGTGAAGACTGGCAAGTAGAGCCTTCAGATATTGGTAATTTTTTTAGTTTTGTGAAGTAATTAATAGCGTATACCGTAAATGTTCTAATAAAAACCCATGGGTTTTATTTTTTAACCCCTCTTAGAACATCAAAAAATTGAAGTCAATCAAATTTATTAGAATGTGAGCTTTTACTAGAAGATATACAGTACATGAAGAACAGTCGACTCTCTACATAAGAAACTTCTATTTATGGCTCTATCACAATTGAAGGTGTAAATGTAAGTGTAAATGTTTTTGGTATTGTGAAGACACCTTACATTTACACTTACACTTACCCCTTCACAATACAAATGTAAATGTAAATGCAAATATTTTACTTATTAATTTTTATTGCTAAAATCCTGCTTATTTATCAACAAATATATATTTTTTGAATTTTAACTGATAGTAGTGGAAAGTTTTCAATTAATGATATTCTTAATCAAACTTCAATCAAATCATATTTTCTTGAAATCCACACTACCGGCACCATTAAAAAATTCAACAAGCTTCTTATCCTTTGCACTACGGCTCCCTGTTCTCTATTTTCAGTCACTGTTATACCAGGCCAAGCTCTGAAGGCTGCCACTACTCTGTCAAGCACAATTTCCTCCTCCATATTCTCTCTTAAAAAGTTGTGCAAAACACAGATTGCCCACACAATATCATCGGCTGTTTCATGGGAGCACTCGATAGGCTTTAGTAGAATTCGCCACTTCATTGCCATGATGCCGAAAGTGTTTTCAATGCGGTTTCGGGCTCGACTGATGCGGTAGTTGAAGATTTTTCATCGTGTTCCATGTGAGCTTGCCCAAAAGGTTTCATCATATAGTTGGACAGAGGAATGCTCCATCGCCAAGGAAATAGCAAGGAATTTTGATGTGGCTGTTGGGCAGTTTAGCTGGAGGAAGGTTGAGAGAGCCATCTTCTATAGCTGTCTTAAAAGCAGAAACACCATAGATTCCGGCATCACTCTCATGTCCATAACTGCCCACATCGGCATAAATAATTTTATAGTTGTGATCGCAGGCCAGCATTAAAACAGTGCTGAAGTAGGATTTGTAGTTGAAGTACAGAGAGCCGGATTTGGGGGGCTAAAAAAATCCATATTTGTTAAAAAAAAACACATATTTAGCAATAAAAACGAAAATAAGTGAAAACTTTGCATTTACACTTACATTGGTATTGTGAAACCGTAAGTGTAAATGTAAGTGTAAGTGTAAATGTTTTTGGTATTGTGAAGACACCTTACATTTACACTTACATTTACACTTACACTTACATTTACATTTACACCTTCAATTGTGATAGAGCCATTAAGAGACAGCTCTATATATAAGTGACAGATAGTTTAGGTAACTCGGTCAGAGTTTTTGGAAAGACTATCTGTATAAGAAATGCTCTATATAACGAACACCGAAAATCCGACCCCATTTTGCTCTGTGCTGAGGTATAGGTCTCTAAAGGCGAAGGCGTATATTAGATAAAATGCAGTACAGTCATATACAGTTCACGCCAAAACTCTTTTTATAAAATTTTTTTATTAAAAAAAAAAAGAGGTAGCTGAAAACATCCCTGTGTGACTCTTGTGCAGCGATTCGACTGTCATTCTACTTGCAACGATATTTATAAACATATTTGCCTTAAATAATCGAAAAATTATCAAAATTCTTAAGTCATTTTTTATCCTTAAAACTAATAGCTCATCTTTAGTGTCCGGTAAAGATATGGAAACTATTTCCCGCCTGCTAGTCACTGTTGTCACTGCGGCTGTGATAAGCGAAGGAAAAGGTTAGACCAATTTCTCGTGTAGTAATAGTATAACAACTAAATTTTTTAGCCAGAAGTGTTATTCAAAGACATTTAGAAGAGACCAGTGAGCCAACGAAAAGTCAAATAAGGTAAATTAATAGCATAGTAAAGCATAACGAAAAAGCAATTTATTATTGTTTTTGATGCCGAATGAAAATTTTGACCCTAGTATAGAATACCCCCAAACTTATGCCTTCTAAAACTTAAGTAAAGAGCACCCAAATATATGTTCCAGACCCCAGAAAAAGTGCGCAAAACACTTATTAGTCACAACTTCCATACGCTGGCCTACCCCTAAGCCTAAGTAAAGAGCACCCAAATATATGTTCCAGACCCCAGAAAAAGTGCGGATAACACTTATTAGTCACAACTTCCATACGCTGGCCTACCCCTAAGCCTAAGTAAAGAGCACCCAAATATATGTTCCAGACCCCAGAAAAAGTGCGTAAAACACTTATTAGTCACAACTTCCATACGCTGGCCTACCCCTAAGCCTAAGGGCTGAGCCTAAACTTGTTGTTCCAAAGGGTAGTTTCAACGATTTTTAGAAGGCATAAGTTTTGGGGGGGGGGATTCTATACTAGCGCCAAAATTTTAATTTTTAAATAAATAACGAGAATCAACTGCTGTGAGCATAGTGGTTGACCCATTGGGGTTAGCTTTGCGAAAAGCCAAATTTTTGTGGTCTTCAAAATCTGATATTTGCGATGCTACTCAACTTTTCCGGCTCGATATTATACTTGGCCCTCGATTTAACGACTAGAGTTCAACATTATCTGGCCCGATTTTTAAAATTTTTCTTTAGTTCTGATTTACCAGTCTGGTGCAAAAAATCGTAAAGATTTCAATTTGCCGGTCTTTTTTTAACTACTATATGATTTTGCTAAAAAATACCCGTGACCCTTGATTTAACGACCCTCTATTTCGAAAATAGAGAGGGAAATAGAGAGTCGTTAAATCGAGGGTCGCGGATATTTTCAGCAAAATTAAAATAAAAGTAGTTGAAAAAGGATCCGCAAAATTGAAGTGCTTACGATTATTTGCACCACACTGGCGAATTAGATTTGAATAAAAACTTTGAAAATCGAGATAACAATGTCCGACCCCAGTCGGGAACGAACTTTTTGGGGGATGTTATTAAATCGAGGAGCAACTGTAGTACAGTCAAACCTCGGTATAACGTACCCCTGGGGAAGGGTAAAGGGGTACGTTATATCGAGGGCAGAAACCAAATAGATGACAGGTGTACGTTATATCAAGGGTTTGTAAAATATTCAAGTGATTTTATTCATAAGCTCAACAATAACAATTGCGCGAACAACAATCAATGGCTAGCGGAGAAAAAAACCTTTTGACGTTTCGGCTTTGGAGTACTCATCAAAACTAAAAGGGAAACATTTAATGACTACAGAAAACATTGCAGAAGCAGAAAAAGAGCAAAAACTGTATGAAATTGGTAAATATACCACACTATTTTTCAAGGGTACGTTATATCGAGGGTAACGTAATGGTCAGTGTTATCTGCAAGGGGTACGTTACATCGAGGGTACGTTATATCAAGGGTACGTTATAGCGGGGGTGAACTTATTGTAATTTAAAGTAAATCCAACCAATGGTCTCAAGGGGTACGTTATATCAAGGGGTACGTTATATCGGGGGTACGTTATATCAAGGGGTACGTTATATCGGGGGTACGTTATATCGAGGTTTGACTGTAACAATAAATTTTTAAGGAAATGTTTTTGAAAAAGTTAAGGATAGTTAAAGGTCAACCCATAAATTAACCATAAACAAACTTTAAATTTGTTAAAACATATGCTTTTTTTAAAAACCTGTTATTGCCATCTTGTAAAGCTTGAAAACTTAAAAGAAACAACTCTTGAAATAGTGCTCTTTCAATATAGAATGTTTCTTTTTCCTCACCCCGAGGGTGAGCACTGTATCGAGAGTTGACTGTTATTATCAATATCATTATATTGAGAGTCTAGATTTTGATGTTTTATAAAAGTTGTCACTGTAAATTAATAATAAATCAATTGCTCATTAAGTGAGTTGCTGAATTCCTTCCTGCAGTCTGTCAAAAAACCTGTGAACAGCATGGTTGCTTGTTAATGCTTACATAACTAAAATTTCGATTAATCGAAAATTTAAGGGCACCTCATCTGATGTTGTCCAGTTCCAAACCATGCGACTTATGCTAGCCAAATCTAAGGAAAAGGCAGAAAACGCAAAAAAAGAGGTGATATTGAGAAAAACTTAAATTTACGGTCAAACGTTTTAGAATGAAGAGCTCTTAGCTGAAATAAGTCGGCTGCAAATTGAACTTTTAAATAGCAAGAGAAACGAAGATGATCAACTAAATGTAAGGGCTTCTTTGACAGAAGCTGAAGCCAGGATAAAGCACTTAGAAAGCACAGCCGGTACTTGTTAAAAGTAACAATAGATCAAATTTATTTCGCTATATAACATTCAGCTTCTCATATGGAACATTTACTCCAAGCTCAAAAACAAGGTAAATATTATGAAAACCAAGAAATTTATGGCTAAAGTTTCTTATACAGTCAACCCTCGATACAACGATACCCCAAGGGACCGGCCCTGGGTATCGTTATATCAAGGGTATCGTTGTATTGAGGTATCGTTATATGGAGGCTATTAAGACCGAAAATCTGACAAGGTATCGTTATATCGAGGCTTGGCTGTATCAGCACAACAATGTTCAACAAAAGCACTTTTATTAACGGTTAGAAAAGAAGAAATTGGTAATTTTCGGCTGCTGTACTTTCTTTCTGCGCTCTTGATAGAAGTAGTGAGCAGTCTAATTAAGCAGTGCAGAAAAAGAAAAATGTACTCTGTAAGAAAAAAAAGGCGTTTGAAATTTAAAAATTCTTTAATTTTTTTGCTTAAAAATGATCTTAAATCGAAGCTATCGTTATATCGAGATTGCTTTTATTAGTCGGGACCGGCAAAAGTATCTAACGATACTTTTTGCCGGTCCCGACTTATATCGAGGTATCGTTGTATCGAGGGTCTAGTCTTTACTATTCTTTATCAGAACCGACCAAACCTGTAGAGGAGTATCGTTATATCGAGGGTATCGTTGCATCGAGGTATCGTTGTATCGAGGGTTGACTGTAGCTAGTTCTCTCAGAGGTGTATTTTTGTATTTTCGATCGTTATTAGGCTGGAAAACATGTTTTAGTTGAAGAAAATTCGGCCAAAATTTGACCTTTTTGGCTTGGGAACCAAGGCAAACCAACCTCAAAAAACCCAAATTTCTTAAAAGATAGAATTTGAACATAGTTTTGTTAGCTGGGTCCCAATGCATAGAGTAACTCTGGTATGCATGCTTTTTTTCACGCATTCCGAGGGTGAACCCTAATCCTCCATCCCTGAGCGAAGGCGGCGCAGGAGGCTTCAAAGGTTCGAGATGATCACTTACCTGATCACTCACCTTAGACATGATTCCGAGCAAGACTCATGATCAAATATGCAGAAAGAAACTCTTTTGCCAGCTGCAGTGACCAAGACTGATTATAATATCCTTGTATATGGCGCTTTACCTTGGCCCCCCAAGTCAAAAACTCAAATTTTGGTAAAATGTGCTATCCTGAGATACATAAGAACTAAATTTTAAAATGGAAAAAATCAATTGTGCGCAATTAAAGAAGTGTTGCGAACACATATTGAGTATTAATTTTAGTTACGGAATTCGAGTTTGAAAACGAGAAGCTTCAGAGGAAATTGAACACTCAAGTAAACTAGTTACTTCTATAGTTTGAAACAAGTATTAGCAATATGTAGGAGATTGTGCTAACCAATTTGCGAGCAGAAAACAAGGAGTTGATGGACGACTGCGAGACACTACGCTCCACTGAAGCACAGCTAAAAAGAGATTTGAAGAACACCGAGAAACAGTCTAGCATATCAGAGCGAGACTTAGCTGTCTTAAAAAATAAGGAAAAAGAGCTGGAAATGACAAAGCAAAGGTTGAAAGGTTCCATGGTTTTATAATTTTAATTTTTTTGGCTTAGAATCAATGGGTATGTAAAGCAGTTGACAGAATTTGAGTCTTTGAAAACAAAAGTAGTGTCATTGGAACAGATGCTTAACAATGGAACTGCGCAGAGAGAAGAACTAAAAGAAGAACTCCAAGTAGCCATTCAGAGAGCTAATATTGCAAGTTGCTTTTTTCAATAATACGAAAAGTTATTATCATTACCGAAAAAACACTTTTTTGTTAGATAAAGCTGAACTTTTGGCGCTAGTGTCAAATACACCTCCTTCGTAATAATTTTGACTTAGGCCCAGGGGAAATAACAATAACTTTTCTTTTTTTTTTTTTTTTTGAAATAACGGTTTAGGGCACCCCTCAAAAAAGGGGCTATAGTGCACTAGCTTTTGGTGAGAAGAGGTCGTGTACGGCAATTTTGTATTATCGAAGCAAACCATCTTTATTTCCGTGAAATATGAAAAATTATTAAATAGTGTTAATCACCTAAAATTGTAAAAATTGCTTTTTAAGGCAGAAGCTGAAGTGTCAAATCTTAAGCAACAGCTTAAAAAAGAAGTCTTATCCAGAAATGATAATATGAGCGACGGTAATTTTTAGCAAAATACACAAACACAACATTTTTTCGCAAATTTTTCTTTGTTATTTCCTAGAGAAATTTTACGACAGAATTTCGGCACTTATTTAGTTGGGGTGGGGGAGGAGGGGTAGGAGGTTTGGGTTTTTTAATTTTTCGTAAATCATGTTTAGACGTCTCATAAGTAATTTTTATACGCTAAAAACGATAAAAAGCTGTTTTCCGACACTTTCTGCACAAAATCTTTCTCTGGCAAAAAGCGAAAGCAAACTGAAAAAATGGTACCTTGATACTTGAAAAAGATGGAATTTGAACATAGTTTTGTTAACTGAGGCCTACTATAAACTCTGGTATGCATGCTTTTTTCATGCACCCAGAGTCACTTTCGAGTGATTTGTGTCTAAGGTATGTGGGTGTGCGCATCTCAACCCCAGCAACAAGCCCTTCGGGGGCGCAGGCTTGGTCGGTTAGATGCGCACTCGCTTACCTTAGACATAATTCCGAGCAAAACTTTTGATCAAAAATGCATTTAGAGGCTCTTTTTGCCCAGCTCCAGTGACCAAAGCGGGGTAGAATACAGAGGTTCCCTGATAACGATTTTTGGGACTTGACATGATATGATAGTGATAGGGAAACATTAATTTCCCGCCTGATATGATAATGATATGATAAGGCCGACAAAATCCTCGTCTGATATGATAGTGATATGATAGGGTTCCTGTGTTTTTCGTCTGATATGATATGATAGTGATAGACCTCGGGAATTTTTGCGTGATATGATAGTGATTTGATATGATAACGTCTGATATCACGTGATATCACACGCTTTTTTTGTTATCAGATGAATTTGATATGATACTCTGTTTAATAGGTAGTGTGACGTTTCGCAAAAATTTTCATCATATCATTTTTCTTATTATTTGGCGCCAACTTGAATATTTTGGTGCAATTTAGACAAAGATAGTGGTATCATACCAACCGAACGAAGTGGTCGTCCATGGTGCGATTTTTACGTTTTTCATGTTCCAAAACCTGTTTTCTAGACTAACTCGGGCATGCTGAAGATGGTTTGATAGTGGTAAAATGCCGTTTTCTCGAGTATTTTTTGAGTTTTGGACAATAATTGATTTTGGCGAAATCAATTATTGTCTGGTATTTTTTGAGTTTTGGACAATAATTGATTTTGGCGAAATCAATTATTGTCTAATACTCAAAAAATACTCGAGAAAACGGCATTTTACCACTATCAAACCATCTTCAGCATGCCCGAGTTAGTCTAGAAAACAGGTTTTGGAACATGAAAAACGTAAAAATAATCGCACCAAGTAGACGACCACTTCGTTCGGTTGGTATGATACCACTATCTTTGTCTAAAATTGCACCAAAATATTCAAGTTGGCGCCAAATGATATGATGAAAATTTTTGCGAAACGTTTCGCATTTCATATGAAAATTTTTGCGAAACGCCCCTGCACCGTTTAATACTGTGTTTGATTAACTAATTTTAGTAAATACGGGCCGCCAAAAGTACGGCCCATTTTTTAATTTGATATGATAGTGATAGTGATAAAGGCTTTTAATTTCCCGCCTGATATGATAATGATATGATAACATCCTAGAATTTTTTGCGTGATATGATAGTGATATGATAACACTGATATGATACTGATCTGATAACCCTGTCATATCATATCACGTGATAGCGGAAATGTTCTGATATCAGGGAACCTCTGGTAGAATATACAGATGTGCATTTGTCATCGAGCGATAGAACGATACGATATGAATTTTGGGTAAATTAACCTATACCCCCTTCACTCAATTAATTTTGACCCCCTTCACTCAATTCAGCTTGGGGGACCAAGGCAATTTTTTTACCAATAATTATTTTGCGTAAAAATGATTAAAAAGAATGAAAAACAACTTATTTTACACTTTTTGTGCAAAAAGTTATTGGTATTGACAAATGTAAAAAATGTTTTTGCCCTGGTCCCCCAAGCTGAATTTAGTGAAGGGGGTCAAGGTTAAGTGCTCCGAATTTCGGCAACGATATATCGTTACGATATGCGATATTTTTCCTCAGAAGCGGACAAAGCTTGAAAAATCTTACGCGGCTGCTGCGCCGCCTCAAATCCACCTCAATATCTTCATACCAGTTTATTGCTATCTAATATCTACACTTCGCAACAACAATAAAACAACAATTAACATCTAATACTTGTAATTCAACATCCGCAGATTCTTGTTGAGGAACAATAGCATCTCCGCATTTTCTGGATTCAAATTTGATCGTCTGTAGTCGTAGATGTCCCGCGCCACCGAAAAAAGTTGCTCACTAGGCTGACTTGTAGCCGGAGTTGAAAGGAATCGCTGGGTAACCACGGAAAGGATTGGATATATTTCGGAATTCTCCTAGAAGATAAAAATGGGCATGTTGCCGAAGCAAATTCATTCTATCCAAATTTACCTTCACCATTTTAAAGGATTCCCTTCCGGGCTGATTCTATTTTGCTTGGCGTAAGCTTTTAGTTCAAACATCCAGTCAGCTGAGTTGTTTTCTTCCCCATCCTCATCATCCCCAAAGAAGTGGTTATGGCGAGCAAAGAACGAGTCCCCCTGTGTACGCTTCGGAGGAGGTGAATTCAAATCTAAACAATCCACAAAATTTAACAATTCCTATCTCAAACTTATTAGAAAGGTACCTTCCAGAACATCAGGTACTCTCCCGCACTCCTCCTGAATCCACGTGCTGGCAACATCATTGAAAAGGACCTTATTTGTAGCATACGCATCTTTGAACCTCGGATCCAAGAAAATCGCCAATCCATGAATCCTGAATTTTATCAGTCACTCCTCCCAAAGACAAAAACCATATGCCCTTACTTCTTCATTTCAACGTTGAGCTTGTTTGAAAGCAACCTCTCCACTGACGCTCTCGAAAAGGGCCGGATCCAAAATTTCAATCATGTCCTCTTTGAGAGCCCTCGCGATCGAAATTGAACGGATATTGGTTCTTCAGCACGGCACATCTCCCTCGACGCGGACTCCAACGGTTCCAGAACAGTAGCGACTTTCTTCAACAGCCTCCACTCTTCTTCGCTTAAGTCCAGGTTCCTTTTCGTTTGCCATGCCTCGTCAGATAGAGATCAATCGCCGTCCTTTGCTCCAGCAAGCGTTGGCTCATATAGAAGGTTGAATTCCATCTCGTCGGTTCGTCCTACAAAAACCATCGTAACCCCAAAAAAGACACAAAGATCTATACCATACCTGAAGTAGTCTGTGTTCTGGGAGTCTGGCGCTCTTTTGCTCCTCTTTCAATCTGTCCTTGGCTAGAGTGGAATGGTTGAAGAGCCCCACGAGCTTTCGACACGCTTCCAGCATGGCCTTCACATTGGCGTCCTTGAAGAGAGAATTTACCACAACCAGATTCAGTTTATGCGTTCCGCAGTCAGCATGCAGGTAATTGCCCTCTTCGAAGGCCTGAATACAAAAGGATGTTCAGAAGCAGTTAGCAAAACAACAATAAAGCAACCTTCTTCATATTGCTAACCTCATCCCTGAGAAAGACATGGCACCTTGCTTGACTGATTCCCCATCCCGTAAGCATCTCCTCCATCTTTTTGCTGATCTTATCTGACCTGTCAAATGACGGACATAGAGGACGAATTTCTGGCGATTCCACTCAGAGTCGATTCCATGCGCAGTGAGACTATAAAATGCATGATAAATGTTACCCAAGCCTCCGACAAAATATACCAACCTAGTTAAGTTTTCCATCGGGCCGGACCAAATATCGGAGGTAAACGAAAGCGCCGAACAATCGCCAAGACGAGAAACCACTTCTGTCTTCACTGCCGCATAAATGCGTGGCATTGCCCATTCTGTATAGTGCTTACACAGCATGTAATCTCTCGAATCAAATAAGTGATGAAACTACCTTTAAGGTTCTCCCCTGTCAGATGACGAGAAAAAAAATCTGAACGTGCCCCCTTCCACAATCAACAATGGTTGGTTTGTGCACGCAACGTAGTGGATAATCTTCCTGTCGGGAGCCGAGACTTCGCCTAAAAGCAATTCCTTAAAAGTACCAACAAATAACGTAGGCATTACCTGTTCCCTTGATCACAAACTGTTGTAGTCCCTTTTGCATGGCCTCCTTCTTCGCTTGCTCTGCTTTCTCCATCTCTTCCAATTGCTCTTTGTATTGCGCATGCTTCCCGAGATGCGCTTTCAACTTTGTGACTCCCTTGTTTGACGTCGGCATCTTCTTTGCGCATGCATTGCACTCTGATTCAGTAGACGAGAGCTTGTTGAAGAGGAATCGGCCTGATTCACTCATCTTGAGTTTCCAAAGTAGGCTCATCTAAGAATAAAAGTTTATCTATGAAAGAACATAACGAGCGCAAAACAGCGAGCAAAAATCTCAAAATCGTTAGGCGATATTTTTTTAAAAAGAGGATAGCGATATGCGATATTTCCAAAATGGTGCAGCGATATTTGCGATCGAAATTTTTGACCGAAATCGGGAACGATAGAACGATATTATCGTTACGATATATCGATCGTGCAAACCTCTAGTAGAATACCTTGATACAAGGTGATTTACCTTCGTCCCCAATGCAAAAATTCACATTTTGGTCAAAATTTTTTCTTCAAAAAACCGATTTTTTATGTGGAAAAGTGTCACAAAATAACTTTCTCATCGTTTCAAGCACATAAAAATTACTTGGGAGTCATTTAAACATGATTTACGAAAAATTAAAAAATGCCCCCCCCACCAACTAAATAAGTTCCAGAATTTCAACACTTTTCCTTAAAAGCTGCAGGAAAATCTTAATTTGTTTCAAAAAATGAAAAATATAGTTAGGAGAGCAGCACTAAAATGTGAAAAAACGTTTCAAAAACTTTTAAAAAATCTTCGTGATTTTTTATGTATTTTTTTATCTGCATTCAAGTTCCCATTGAATTTAAATCGACTTTTTTACCTTTTCTAGCCAAATTCGATTAAAATTTGTGTGAGAGAAACCTGTTTGCATTCTCCTATATTATAAACCATACAGATTAAATAAGGTGAAATTGATTCGTACAAGTCCATGCATTTAGTTTCCCCTTCCGTTGCAACTTTTTCCCTTCATGACGAATTGAGTGGATCAATGAGTCTTGCAGACAGGTGGTTTAATCTATTGTAAATCATTAATTATTTGTAGTTTTTTTAGTTGTGAAGAGGCAAACCATCGCTTTTCTGAAGAGTTTGCTGAGCTCAAGACAAAATATGAGCTTATACAGATGGAGAATAATCGTTTAAAAAATGAGTTAGTCTAACAGGTTTAGATTTTTTCACAGATTAGTTTTCTGTTTTTAAGATTGAAAGAAAACAAAGAAATTTATGAAAAGGTAATACTTTTTTACACTTTTACAATGTGTTTTAAAAAGAAAACTGACAGCTAAATATTATTATAATATTCAAAAGCAATCGCTAGACTTGAGATGGAAAGTAAAAGATTAAATTCCGGTTCTTTTTGATTTTGCGTCAACTATAAAAAATTTTGGGTAGGCCAGCGTATGGAAGTTGTGACTAATAAGTGTTTTACGCACTTTTTCTGGGGTCTGGAACATATATTTGGGTGCTCTTTACTTAAGTTTTAGAAGGCATAAGTTTGGGGGATTCTATACTAGGGTCAAAATTTTTTAACTTTAAAATTTTTTATACTTTTAACAATGATTTAAAAAAAATTCCATTTTTTGTTCATTGTAATTTTGACCCTACCGGAGTATACCCCCAAATGAAATTTTTTTCAAAGTGTTTCCAAACACCCTATATCAACCTAAAATCACCTCAGAAGTTCAAAAAGACATTATTTTTGTGTTCTGGTCAATAAAAATTGAGTTTTGGGCATTTTGAAATTTCGACCATTTAGCTGTTTTACCATGTTTTGGTCACTGAGCTGGGCAAAAGAGCCTCTAAATGCATTTTTGATCAAGAGTCTTGCTCGGAATTGTGTCTAAAGTGCGCGCATCTCTAACCGACCAAGCCCCTGCGCCCCGAAGGGCTTGTTGCTGGGGTTGAGATGCACACCCACATACCTTAGACGCAAAACTGAAAGTGACTCTGGATGCATAAAATGTATGCATACCAGAGTTTCTTTATGCGGTAGGCCCCAGTTAACAAAACTATGTTCAAATTCCATCTTTTTGGGGTCAAGATACCTCAACATCTGATTTACTAAGTTATAATAAACAGAAATCAACTAAAAATACCAAAATTCAAGATTTTAAAAATCGACTTTTATAGAAAAAGTAGGTGAAAACACCTTTTTATCGTGTTCAGCGTGTAGGAAATGCTTAAAATGGTTAAAATGGTGTTTTGAAAAAGTTCAAAAAATTTCATTTGGGGGTATACTCCGGTAGCGCCGTAATTTTTTATTCTCAGAAAATTTTGGTACATTTGGTCCCTTTAAACCGACACACCCTAAGCCGACACCCTCTCTAAACCGACAGTTTGAGCTTGATTTGGTTGGTTTTGACTAAATTTAAAGAAAACGACACCCCTTTTAGTCGACACCCCCTAAACCAACACCTCTTTAAAACCGCCACTTTGACTCAGTCCGCACAAAGAAAAAAACCCTCGGCAGACCGACACCCTTTCAATTTTTGAAGAAATTTAGCTGATATTTGACCAAATTTAACTAATTTTCAGTAAAATTTAGCCTAAAATCAATTTAACTGATATAATTGATTTTATAGAATTTTGTTTAAGTTATTTTGAATTAAAAATTCTAGAAAACGTGTCAATTATATTTGTCAACTATATAGTGTCAACTGAAAACTTGTTTATTGAAAACTAGAGACTGAGTGATAATTAGAAACTGCGGTATAATTAGAGTAAAAATGGTAGTTCTACTCCTATTTTAGTGATGATACGGCGCTGCATTGGCTGCTTACGCTTTATTTTTTACGAATCCATCTTGCCAGCTCCACATCAAGTTCGAGATTGCTTACTTGTATCGAGTAGCATATCGAGTAGCTTTATTTTGGATCCTCTGGACGTATTACTCTTGAAAAGGAAACCTTCTATAAGTTGTTATATATATGCATTGAATATGCTTCGAAAAGATGTTTAGAGCAGAAATAAAAATTCACGTTTGTTGCTGTGGCTCCTCTTCCGCACTTATCTATCCTCTAATGCTTTTCCTGTCGACGCCGAGCTTCTTTGCCGCGGATTAAATTGAGTTCTGACAGCTTCTAGCTTTGTTCCGGGATCGTTGTTTCGGCAGCATATCTTGCTGACTGGGCGGCCTTTGCCTTCATGCAGCTGGAGTTCATCAGAATCGCTCATCTGAAAATCAGATGAAATCGGAGCGAAAAACCAAGAAAAAAAGAATTTTGTTTCCGTTCTGGACTAAAAAATTTTAAACGACAGTTTTTATTAAAAAATAGCTCCTCACCCTCTAATAACGCCCACCCTTTAAATACTCCCCACCCCCGCAGAAGGGTTGAAAAATAACTTTCCATGGGAGTTAATATAGTAAATACGGCAGTATTTTTTACAAAGAGTAATATACTTTTTTGTTATTAAGGTTTCTATGTCTTCTGACTCAAGAATTGCTAATGAAAAAGGTGAAATTGAACGGCTAGAGGTAGAAAAGCAGAGTCTCACCAAAAAACTAAACGAACTCGAATGTGCTTATGGTGCGTGCAGGGAAAAAACAAGCAAATTAGAAGGTTTTGTTTTAATTGATTATCTTAAAAATAGTTTTACATAATTTTAGCACAAAAAAGTCAAGATCTAGCAACAATAGCTAAATTAGAAAAGCACCTGGACTCAGCAGCCAATGTCATTCGCTTCTATAGCACTGCTTCAGATGGTCGAGAGTCCTCAGCAGAAAATTTGAAGCTTAGAAGTGAAAATGATAAGCTGCAGAAAGAGTTAGAAAACTTGAGGCAAAAAATGGATCAGTACAGGTTGGTAGACTGATTTTTTTAAAATAGAAAAAATGGACCCTACTAGCAAATAAACCCCCAACGATCTTCCCTTTTTTACTTAAGTAAAAAGTACCCAGATATATGTCCCAGACCCTATAAAAAGTGCGTAAAACACTTATTAGTCACAACTTCCATACGCTGGCCTACCCCTAAGCCTAAGGGCTAAGCCTAAACTTATTGTTCCAAAGGGTAGTTACAGGGATTTTTAGAAGTTAAGAATCTTGGGGGTGGGGGAGGTTTGGTTATTCGCTAGTAGCGCCAAAAAATGTATACACGGTGTTCAATAAAAAAAAATTGCAGCATTTTTTGAATTGCCGTCTTTTTACATACCTTTTAAGTTTTAACTAATCTTTTAGTTATAAATGGTCGGATGGATATATTCTCTCTGTTCATTTAATACTTTTTAGTTATTTTCAGCTATTGTTTAACTATAAGTTGTTTGAATTGTTGGCTGAAATTTCAATTTTTTGGGGGGATTTGTGAGAGTCCTTAACATAATTTTCCAAAAATGTGGCAGTTTTTATTGGACACCCTGTGCAGTGAGAGCTCTACTTGACCCTAGAGACCGGCCTCTAGCGATGGTTAAATCGAGTGATCGTTAAACTAGATTTTGTTCACCTTGAAATCCACGGATTAATGCTATATCGAGTTCTTCCTGGGTATCACAATGCATATGTTCTGTAAAAACAATTTGTTAGCATTAACAAACTTTTATTTAAAAAATTTAGCATAAGTGGTCAAAATAATATCTCTATTTATCGACAAAACAATCAGCTCTTTTCTGTCTAAACTACTGTAGCTCCTTGGTCACAGTGATAGGTAAAAAAACAAAATAAAGTGCTGTCTAGAAAACGTCATTTTATTCGTCTAAATGCAAATCTGATATAGGATAACCCCATAATTAATATATGATTGTGGGTGGTTTCCTATATCAGATTTGCATTTGGACAAATAAAATGACGCTTTCTAGGCGGAAACCGTACAAAAGCCTTTTTTAAGGACTTTTGTCGCCCGGACAGAAGTTTTGTTAGCCCACTTTTTGATTACACATCGAGCTGATTTTTTCAGGTTCAGTAAAACTATCCCAGAAGAATTAATACTGAAAAAATCGGCTCGATGCGTGATCAAAAAGTGGGCTCACAAGACTTTCTTCTGGGCGACAAAAGGCTTCTCACTGTGACCAAGGGCTAAGTGTGTTTTTCGTGAGATAGTCGTCAAGGTGATTAAAAAGAATGGAAGGATCGGTGAGCGTGTATTCGTAACGCTGCATAAGTTTTATGGATTGGATAGCCTCAAAACGGTAACAGGTGGTTCCTCCACTCATCCACCCAATCATTTTTACCTAATCATTGAACTTCTGTACGGATTTTTCAGCTTGAGTTCTAACAAAACAAGGCCTAGAATACAATTTTAACCAACGTTTTGTTAGAAACCAAATTAAAAAATCTGTACAGAAGTTCAATGATTAGAATTTTTTTTTTGAATTGGCGGGGCAAAATGGTTGTCGTAGATGGCAATGGTAATTTAAGCAAAAGTAGTAAAACACTAAATTTGTGCTATGGAATGCTAATGTGATAATAATTCTCAATATCAAATAATTTTAATTGACATCAGGTATGAGAGCTGTCAAGAGCAAAGAATAATAACAAGCAATTGGTATCACGAGGTTTGTTAAAAAATTGTAAAAAGAAGTTCAAATGAATTAAAACTTACAGAGGATAAAAAATTGTCGCCTAGCTTTGGCCGCATCTAAAAAGAGAGATGCAAATTCAAATGAAACCAGTCAAATGGGTTCTCCGAAAGACTCTAGCAGTGAACCAAGTCCACAAAAGTCATTCATTAGTAGGCAGTTGGAAGCTTCAAACAGTTCTAGCTACAGATAAGATGTAGAACGTGGATCAAAAAAATGAGATACACTTAAACCTCGATATAATGTACCCCTCGTTATAACGTACTCCATGGGTCGGTCCTTCAATAATAAATTAACCCCCGATATGACGTACCCGGCTACAGTGAAGAATAGGGTTCCAAAAATCAGCTTGGTTCCCCATGTTGTTTTTTCGTAAAAAACAGCTTGTTCCCCCCTGTTGTTTTTACAAATAAAACAACAGGTGGGACCAGTGATGTGCTGCCGAAAATTTTGGCTCCTGCTCTGGCTCTTGGCTCCTGACTTCAAAATTTTGGCTCCTGCTCTGGCTCTTGGCTCCTGACTTCAAAATTTTGGCTCCTGCTCTGGCTCTTGGCTCGGAGCAGGAGCGCTCGGAGCCAAGAGCGGAGCCAAGAGCGGAGCCAAGAGCGGAGCCAAGAGCAGAGCCAAGAGCGGAGCTGCGCACATCACTGGGTGGGACGAAGCTGATTTTTGGAACCCTATTCTTCACTAGCGCCAACGTACCCTTTACCCGGCCCCAGGGGGTACGTTATATCGAGGTTTGACTGTATATAGCTTTATGTTATTGCTTCGAATCTCATTCACTTTATTTATTGGTTCGTTGGTTTGTGATTTGTTTGTATATAAAGAAACAAGAAAATTATTATTTTTCTCTAAGAAAATAATAAAGATATTTTCAAATGTCTTTCCAGCACAAAATCAAGATATTAACTAAAAAATTTCTTTTGTTGATAGTCAGTATCAAAACTTTACACAAATTTTTGTTTTCGATGCTGGTGACACCGGGAAAAAGATGCTCGCTGTGTTTCCTGCCCAAAATCATCAATCAGCTTAGATATCAAGCATCTCTTGTAGGTTTGTTAGAGCAAACGTCTTCTGCACAGTTTGATCGGAACTCGAGTATATAAATTTGTTCAAAAATATTGTATCTAGTTCTTAAGTAGTTTTAGCTGTTGTCAAAGGTGGTTTATCACCTTCAATATTTGCAACCAGAAAGCAAATTGAAGCATTCAAAGGGACGGGAAGAGAAAGTGCTGTGCTAGTAGCTCTGGTAGATTTGCCTGCAATTAATGATGCTCAAGTTGGCAACAAAGATGACCTAGAACCTTACGTGGTTCTTACACTAAGATCTTCCCTCCTAAGAGCACACCCTGGAGAAGTATCATTTCCGGGTGGAAAGGTGGAAATGGAAGTGGGAGAAAGCAGTGAACAAGTACATTATCTGGAATAAAAAAAGCTTAAACTTAATGTTACAGGCAGCTCTGAGAGAAACTCGTGAAGAAATAGGCATCTCAGAGGAAGTAGTACAAGTCTTGGGTCATCTACGACCAGTTTTGACCCGCTCCGGTAAAGGTGTGGTAACGCCTGTGGTTGGAGTGCTGAAAAATGACCAGGACATGATTAGAAAGCTAGTGCCAAAAACAGACGAAGTGCACACTATATTCGTGGTAACCTTATGATTCAATTTTTCTATTACTAAATTTTTTATAGCAAGATTTGCATATAATTATAATAAGTCTTTATATTTTCATTGCAAAAAATATCAAAAAAGATAATCTAAAATAATTTTTTAATTCCTTGACTTTTACTGGGTTTGCTTACGCAATTGTTTGATAGTGATACTTGATCTTGAAAAAAGTCTGTAGATCAGCTCAATATTTTTCCTTTTTTAAGATCCTAAAGACGGCTTGTTGTGAGGTCATTCTATTACTAACTGGTGTAAAAAAAGTTCCCGGTGGGTTTTTAGGCTAATGTTTAATAACAAATTTTATTTCAAAAAAATATTCCAAACATATGGTTTTGTAGCTCTTTTCTTCCTCTACCGAATGATATATAAAGTTTTTATTTGTGATGGAAGTTTGGTGGAAAATATGGACAAAGAAAGAAATGGAAGAAAAATAATTTATGCAGTGATTATAGGGTAACATTTCACTCAGCTTAAACTTTATTTTCATTCGCACCTTCATTTTCTCCCAATTCTCCCGACCTCAATTTCATGGACTACTTTGCCTGACCTTACCTCCAGTCAAAGGCCTGCTCTAGGCCCCACAAATCCATCCCGGCACTGAAGGCATCATTGGTCGGAGAGTGGGACGCGGTTCCCCAAGAAATGATCCAAAATGCCATTGACGCTTTACCGAAAAGACTCCGGAAATGCATTCAGGCGCAGGGAGGCCATTTTATTGAGTAAAATAAAAACTTTATATATCATTCGGTAGAGGAAGGAAAAAGCTACAAAACCGTATGTTTGGAATATTTTTTTGAAATAAAGTTTGTTATTAAACTTTAGCCTAAAAACCCACCGGGAACTTTTTTTACACCAGTTATGATTTCAAAGTGTGAGGTTTCTAAGTATAAATAGGCTTCAAAACAGTTTTGTAAAAAAGCCTTGAACAACAAATTTTTCCCATGCCTGAAGGCTAAAAAACTGAGTTTTTAAAACAATGGTGATGTATAGAAAAATGTTATTATTTAAAGTATTTTCAGGCACCACTTAGTGAACTAATCACTACTCTATGCTACACTACCTTTCGCTACGAAAAATTAGCTTTAAATTTGCCGGTTTGCTACTATCTGTTTTGCAAAACCAAAAAAAATTATTTTTAGCTATTCTTTTCTAGTCACTACCAAATTATCTCATCTATTGAAAGTAAACAGAAACTGCCCAAAAAAGTGCGCATTTGGGGTCTTACTGCTGCTATTTTGCATGAGGCATTGTGTATTATTGTTCCTAAAGAACTGTTTTGCAATTCAAATTTTTATTAATAAAAGAATCTTAGACCAAACAAAAATAAATATAACAAGGGCCAATAAAATATTTTTTAGTACAATTTAGTCAAGAATTGTATTGATCACGGAGTTCTGAAAACAGTTTTTATGGTTCTATCCTAGTATACGTGTCCAAAATATGCCTTGGTCCCCCCTGTTGTTTTTTCGTCATTTTTGATTAATAATACACAGATACAGAATATAATCACAATTCATAATTATCCACACGATTTATCTTGGATATTTGTTCAAATAATAACGCGAAAAAACAACAGGGGGACCAAGGCGAAAAATGACAAAAAACAACAGGGGGGACCAAGGCGAAAAATTACAAAAACAACAGGGGGACCAAGGCGAAAAATGACAAAAACAACAGGGGGACCAAGGCGAAAAATTACAAAAACAACAGGGGGACCAAGGCGAACAATTACAAAAACAACAGGGGGACCAAGGCGAAAAATTACAAAAACAACAGGGGGACCAAGGCGAACAATTACAAAAACAACAGGGGGACCAAGGCGAAAATTACAAAAACAACAGGGGGACCAAGGCGAACAATTACAAAAACAACAGGGGGACCAAGGCGAAAAATTACAAAAACAACAGGGGGACCAAGGCGAACAATTACAAAAACAACAGGGGGACCAAGGCGAACAATTACAAAAAACAACAGGGGGACCAAGGCGAAAATGACAAAAACAACAGGGGGACCAAGGCGAAAAATGACAAAAACAACAGGGGGACCAAGGCGAAAAATGACAAAAACAACAGGGGGACCAAGGCGAACAATTACAAAAAACAACAGGGGGACCAAGGCGAACAATTACAAAAACAACAGGGGGACCAAGGCGAACAATTACAAAAACAACAGGGGGACCAAGGCGAACAATTACAAAAACAACAGGGGACCAAGGCGAAAAATGACAAAAACAACAGGGGGACCAAGGCGAACAATTACAAAACAACAGGGGGACCAAGGCGAACAATTACAAAAACAACAGGGGGACCAAGGCGAAAATGACAAAAACAACAGGGGGACCAAGGCGAAAAATTACAAAAACAACAGGGGGACCAAGGCGAACAATTACAAAAACAACAGGGGGACCAAGGCGAAAAATGACAAAAACAACAGGGGGACCAAGGCGAACAATTACAAAAAACAACAGGGGGACCAAGGAAAAATGACAAAAACAACAGGGGGACCAAGGCGAAAATGACAAAAACAACAGGGGGACCAAGGCGAAAATTACAAAAAACAACAGGGGGACCAAGGCGAAAAATGACAAAAACAACAGGGGGACCAAGGCGAACAATTAAAAAACAACAGGGGGACCAAGGCGAAAAATGACAAAAACAACAGGGGGACCAAGGCGAACAATTACAAAAACAACAGGGGGACCAAGGCGAACAATTACAAAAACAACAGGGGGAACAAGGCGAACAATTACAAAAACAACAGGGGGACCAAGGCGAAAATGACAAAAACAACAGGGGGACCAAGGCGAACAATTACAAAAAACAACAGGGGGAACAAGGCGAAAAATGACAAAAACAACAGGGGACCAAGGCGAAAAATTACAAAAACAACAAGGGGGACCAAGGCGAACAATTACAAAAACAACAGGGGGAACAAGGCGAAAAATTACAAAAACAACAGGGGGACCAAGGCGAAAAATTACAAAAACAACAGGGGGACCAAGGCGAAAATGACAAAAACAACAGGGGGACCAAGGCGAACAATTACAAAAACAACAGGGGGAACAAGGCGAAAAATGACAAAAACAACAGGGGGACCAAGGCGAAAAATTACAAAAACAACAAGGGGGGACCAAGGCGAACAATTACAAAAACAACAGGGGGAACAAGGCGAAAATTACAAAAACAACAGGGGGACCAAGGCGAAAAATTACAAAAACAACAGGGGGACCAAGGCGAAAAATGACAAAAACAACAGGGGGACCAAGGCGAAAAATTACAAAAAACAACAGGGGGGACCAAGGCGAAAAATGACAAAAACAACAGGGGGACCAAGGCGAACAATTACAAAAACAACAGGGGGAACAAGGCGAAAAATGACAAAACAACAGGGGGACCAAGGCGAAAAATTACAAAAACAACAAAGGGGGACCAAGGCGAACAATTACAAAAACAACAGGGGGAACAAGGCGAAAAATTACAAAAACAACAGGGGGACCAAGGCGAAAAATTACAAAAACAACAGGGGGACCAAGGCGAAAAATTACAAACAACAAGGGGGACCAAGGCGAACAATTACAAAAACAACAGGGGGACCAAGGCGAAAAATTACAAAAACAACAGGGGGACCAAGGCGAAAAATTACAAAAACAACAGGGGGACCAAGGCGAAAATTACAAAAACAACAGGGGGAACAAGGCGAAAAATGACAAAAACAACAGGGGGACCAAGGCGAACAATTACAAAAAACAACAGGGGGACCAAGGCGAAAAATTACAAAAAACAACAGGGGGAACAAGGCGAAAAATGACAAAAACAACAGGGGGACCAAGGCGAACAATTACAAAAAACAACAGGGGGACCAAGGCGAAAAATTACAAAAAACAACAGGGGGACCAAGGCGAAAAATTACAAAAACAACAGGGGGAACAAGGCGAAAAATGACAAAAACAACAGGGGGACCAAGGCGAACAATTACAAAAACAACAGGGGGACCAAGGCGAAAAATGACAAAAACAACAGGGGGACCAAGGCGAACAATTAAAAAAACAACAGGGGGAACAAGGCGAAAAATTACAAAAACAACAGGGGGACCAAGGCGAAAAATTACAAAAACAACAGGGGGACCAAGGCGAACAATTACAAAAACAACAGGGGGACCAAGGCGAACAATTACAAAAACAACAGGGGGAACAAGGCGAAAAATGACAAAAACAACAGGGGGACCAAGGCGAAAATTACAAAAACAACAGGGGGACCAAGGCGAACAATTACAAAAACAACAGGGGGACCAAGGCGAACAATTACAAAAACAACAGGGGGACCAAGGCGAACAATTACAAAAACAACAGGGGGAACAAGGCGAAAAATGACAAAAACAACAGGGGGACCAAGGCGAAAAATTACAAAAACAACAGGGGGACCAAGGCGAACAATTACAAAAACAACAGGGGGACCAAGGCGAACAATTACAAAAACAACAGGGGGACCAAGGCGAAAATTACAAAAACAACAGGGGGACCAAGGCGAAAATTACAAAAACAACAGGGGGACCAAGGCGAAAAATTACAAAAACAACAGGGGGACCAAGGCGAAAAATTACAAAAAACAACAGGGGGGACCAAGGCGAAAAATTACAAAAAACAACAGGGGGACCAAGGCATATTTTGGACACGTATACTAGGATAGAACCGTTTTTATTATGAAATTAGAATATTTCAAAATTAAAAACCTGAAATTAGTTGACAACAAGCAGCATTGGGCACAGCGAAGGGAAACAGAAAGTTTCCTAGTGTGTAATTGACTTGAAAGCTTCTAAAGTCCCAAATACAGGTGCATCTAGGACATTTGGTGAGCTGTTGTTGACACAAAGACACCATGCAAGTGGTGCAGCCTGTCAGCTGACCACACTGCACACACGTCAGAAAGTCATTTTGAATAGGTTGTGCGCAGAGTTGACAACTGAAATGAAATCGATATACAGTCAAACGTCTTAACCCGTATTCGCCCACAAGTACACCTCATGTACATCACTTTATGCTTTTACAAATGCGAATATACCATTTTGTAGCCCTTGAAATAAGCTACAAAATAGTATATTTATTTTTGTATTATACCGTATTTTCTCTAACAGTAGGCCCGGGCCTTATATTTTTCAATCCCTCAAAAATGGGAAAATTTAGAGGTCTATCTAGAGACTTTTTTACAAAACCCTTTCCAGTAATTTTAGTTGTTTCTTAAGAATGGAAAGTTCGACGGAAAAGTTGACCTTCAAAAAAAATTCCACTGCGATAGAAATATTCTCCGTAAAGACCAGAATGAGCTGGTCTTACAGTCAGGGCTTCCCGTGTTAAGTCACTAAATGACCGAATTAAGTGATATGACTAGAATTTTTTTTTACTTTGCACCGTGACTTACTAATGAAAATGTTTTGTAAAAACTTTCTGGAAAACTTTCAGGCATTCTACGGCACACAAAATACTCGAAACATTATTTTTACTTATTTCTAGATAGCTTTTTTCGGCATAATAGATGCCGCCTGTTGCTTTAAAAAATGGCTGTTTTGCAGATATGGCCTATTTTAGACAAAATATTATTACTAGTAAATCAAAAAGGACCTACTTGCCAAATCTTTCCAGCAAGTGTGCCAGCCACTGTTTCTCGAGCTTAATATCTTCCATTTTGACATTGTGTAGAGGACCTAAAGTTTTTTTGGGTGCTCCTTTAATCATTATTAGCTTTTCCTTGACAACTGGACTTTGGGATTGATCATCAATAGTAGTGGAAGATTGTTCTTCAATGACAGGCACTTTGTGTTTCCTCGCTCGTTTAGCTTTTTGTGTAATTGCTGGAGTAATAGAGTCAGGTAATTGGTCCAGCGACTGATCAACGGATGAGCACGATTGATTGGCTGAATTAATACGCTTTAAAAAAACAGATAAATATTGCAATATAAATTAGTTTTAAGAATGCGTGTAAGTCTTTAACGATATTTTTTGATTATAATTAAAAATCTTACTACTTACAGTCAACCCTCGATCTAACGTCACCTCCAGGGACCGGTCCTAAGGTGACGCTAAATCGAGGGTTCACTTTGACTAAATTTTAGTCAAGGCCGACCCAATTGGTCTTTTTTTGAGTGACGTTAAACCGAGGGTGACGTCAAATCAGGGTGATGTAAAATCGAGGGTTGACTGTACAGTCAAACCTGGGTTATCCGACACCCCAGTTAACCGACACCCTCTTTTATCCGACACCATGAGCCCGATTTGGTTGGCCTGGTAAACCTACACCCCAGTTATCCGACACCTCGTTTAACCGACACCTCGTTTATCCGACACCATAAGGGCGGTCCCTTTGGGTGACGGATAACCCAGGTTTGACTGTATAAATAAAGGCTTACTCAAAAAAGAGCTTGCAAAAGATTCTTCTGATAACAATTCTTCCACTTTCAAAATTTTCATTACATCTTTGTTTTCAATGCTTTGAAAACAAGCTCGTTCTTCAAAAGATGACGCATTCAACCTGCAACTATTTTTGAAATCGCTGTTTTATTGCTTTGTACTAAAAAAATTTAAATTTGTTTTAAGAGTTTTTATGAAAAAATAGCTAAAGCACCTCTTAACTGAATAATTTGTTTAGTTTTTTACCCTTGTTTTAAAATATTACTTTGAAGGGTCTTGTTGAGGAGGCTCACTAACTATGCACTTCTCTGCTAAATCACTTTTCAGCAGTATTTTGAACGGATGAGAGTAGTTTGTGAGACAATAAAAGCTGGTTGTACCGTCTAGGTTTGTAACTGCTTTGTTGGTACAATCCACCAGTTGGTGCTCAGCTAAAAGTTGACAATTTCGGGCTAAATTATAACTTTCGGCGCTACTCGGTTATACCCCAAACAGCTACTCGGGAATACCCCCCAATCCTAGCAACTGCTCGGTTATACCCCCCAAACAGCTACTCGGGAATACCCCCAATCCTAGCAGCTACTCGGTTATACCCCCCTCCCCCCAAAAAAGTTATTTTGAAAGTTTTTTTGAAAGGGTCTAAAACCCATTTTTGTGCTATAATTTCACTATAAAAAGGCTAGATCGGCAATTTTTAAAGGGATGAAGGGCTGTATTGGGAGGGAAAGGGACAAAACAGGGGCCACTTATTAAGAAGCGTTCAAGGCATTCTTAAACCAAGCAACTTGTGGTCCATCACTTATTTAAAAGCTTTTCTCTCAAGCCCTCTTGCACGAGGGCTTGGTTGATTAGAGATGCGCGCACTCACTTGCCTTAGAGATGATTTCGAGAAGTACTCTTGACCATAAAATGCATATAGAGTCTATTTTTGCCACGACCCTAGTTGAAAAACATGGTAAAGCAGCTAAAAAAAGTGGCCCCTATATTATTCCTTTCCCTCCCAATACAGCCCTTTATCCCTTTAAAAATTGCTTTTCTAGCCTTTTTATAGTGAAATTATTGCACAAAAATGGGTTTTGGACCCTTTCAAAAAAACCGACTTTTGGGAGGGGGGGGGGTGGTTATTACCGAGTAGCGTCAACTTTTCTTTAATTATTTGAACTATACTCCCATTTCTCACTCAAAAAACTTGCATACAATCAAGAAATTTAAAAGTTTTTTCACGAATAAATCTGAAATTTAATATTTTTTGATCCTTCCCTCAATAATACTTCTGGCGAGTAAAGTGGCTTTAGCCATCTATGTGGCTTTTGTCTGCTGAGGGTATAGTTCAGGTGCTAGCAATCCCATATAAAATAATCAAAAAGCTAACTCATTGAGACATAGAAAAGCTTCTCCAAACGTTGATTGCTGATTTTGTCAGAAGCCAGTCGGATAACCCTTCCGTTGAAGTCTACATCGACAAAACCTCCCTGAAAGAACACAATTCACAATGTAGGCACCCTAGAGCTGAATAAAGCGTAGATTCTACGTCAAAAAACTCACTGCTTTAACATTGGTTTCAACAATTTTATCAATTTTCTTTGGTTCTATGCTGGTCGGAGTGTCACTTTTACGAATTATACGCACTTGTTTTACACCATCATAAACATCCCTGTAAAGTGTTTCAATGATTTTGTGCTACTGTTGAGCGTCGTTTATCAGACACCCAAAAATTCATTCTCTCCTAGGGTCCGAATTTTTTTTAACCCAGCTGTATAACTAAAAAATGACTACTTGTGGAACTTCATAATATGCTTCCTCAAAGCATCCTCCGTTATTTTAAGTCTGGAAAGGTATTCGCAGTTTTCCATTTTGCATTTATACACTAGGCCTCCAGTATTCGCATCTGCCAGTTTGTCAAAAAACTTCACGAAGGCGTTACTTTTAGAAGACGTTTTTGATCCTAAACTATCTTTATTATTATTTTTTATAAGGAATTATGTACCAAAACTGCTATCAGTAGAGCCGGACAAGTCCAGTGGAATGTGGGCTGCTTCATTTGGCTGTAAACTAGACAGCACAGACTCATCTTGCGAATTTTCTAAGCAATGACTGGGGAGTAATGGATCCTAAAACAAAAATACCAAATAATATCATAATTGCCATGCGGCTTTATTTAAGTTTGTTAAATTTAGATTTTTTCATCTAAGCAAATTTTGTGCATAAAACTGTTTTTTGTAATTTGTAGTTTTTCCTGCCATGTTTTACAACCCTAGATTTGAGACATACCATGTTAATTTGCGATATAGAAATAAAACTTTTTGCTGGAAAAACTATATAGAAATGTAATATTCCTCTTAAAATCAAGTGTTGAAATGGAATAGAGCGGGAAATAATACGCGTTCCTAAACTGGAAAAATGGCAGTAGATTATTAAGATGAGAGATATTCTTCGAAATTGAAACATCAGTCAAAAAATAAATTCAACTTAAGGAATTTGTTTTTGTTTAGACTTTGAATTCAAGCCGCATTGAAATTTCGTTTTTACGCTGACTACGCTGAGCACGAATCTAGTGTCATGATGATGGTTTGCTGAACAGAAAAAAGTTAGAGCATTTTTTGTTGCAACTTTTATATTGATTATACATAGTTTATCACGATTTTATGATAAGATGATAAGATGTTTTATGATAAGATGTTGCTGTATTTATGGTCAAAATAAATAACAGATTTTGGTTGTTTCTTTCGATCTGATCATTCAGCTATATATCATCTCTACACACAGTTATGGCTTGTAGAATGTCAGCATACAACGTTTTGGAAATCCCTACCCCAATAAACAAGTGGTAATTTATCTTAACTTTACAAATAAAAAAGTGTATGCTCAGTGCTATCAGAAAACTAACTCTTGGAGGTCATTTCAGTATATTATGAGCCTGGGTGTACAGGGTGTGTCAAAAAAAAAACTTGACCACCTAAAAAATATTGGTGTATGTAACACCTTGCCTGGCCGATTTCCGAATTTTTGGACCCTATCCCTTAAAAATCTCCAAATTCACTCAGGACTACCGTATATTCTCTATTAAAGGACCCCTTTCTAAAAAAGACCCCTCTTTAATAAAGGCCCCTCTCGAGGGGGGTTAAAAAAGAAAGGCCCCTCTATATTAATGACCCAACTTCCAGAAAATTCAGCGTTAATCTTTTGTTACACAATAAATTCAAACGAACTGTTCAACAAACATAAAGGCTCTAGGTAAATTCATCCATGGTAAATTCATCCACGGTAAATTCATCCACGGTAAATTCATCCATTGGTAAATTCATCCAACGGTAAATTCATCCACGGTAAATTCATCCATTGAAATACCTTAATTAGGCGTTTTTTCCAAGAACGTTCTTTAAATGCTTATTGCCAATGTTTTTTTGTGTTTATTGTTAAGTTTCTAGATTAACTGCGGAGAAAAAGAAGCAATGAACTGAGAAAAAGAAGGTCCTTCAATTTTGTTTAACCCTCTATCACGTGAATAACAAGTAAAACAGTGCGAAAAATATGGTTTGCATTTCAAAACAGGGAAAGTTATGAGAAAATTTGTAGGTCTTGACTTCAAACATTCGCTCAAATACATGTTTTCCAAAGAGAAATTTTTTCAAACGACTGGTCGTCCAATCAAAACCAAGTAATACTGGGGCTACTGCGGCTTTCGGTATGCATAAACTTGTAAACTTTTTTAGTTATTTCTTTCAAGGCTCTTAGCTATTGTATTTTTGGAACAGAAGAACACCACAAGTTTGTAAGGGCGAGAATAGCAGGAGAACTGCATTGGATGAATCTGTACGTCAATTTGTCTGTGATTTATTGTGGATTTTTCAATTTTAGCTTATCATCGCTCAAGATGTCTCTTTGCCATCGTTGCCGATTGTGTTCACGGGTGGGAATCACTTCCAAGTTGCGCTAAATGTCTCAGCGAAAATGGAAGAAGGATGAAACTTCGTTACTGCTAACATCTTTTGCTTATTGTATTCAACATTGTTATTGCTACCAACATCCTTGAAATTTTCAACGACCATCTTTTTCCAACATCCTTGATAAAGTTATTTGTTCACCAACATCCTTATCAAATAGATCTCACTTTCCAACATCCTTGTCAAAAGTATTTCACTTTCCAACATCCTTGTAAAAATTCTATGGTCGTTAAAGCGGGTTAAAATTCCTTTGGGTTGACTTCCCATAAAATGCCGACCATGGGAGGTGGGTTCACGACCCGGTTGGTGCTGCACTAAACTTCGGTTTTGCACTGAACTTCACAATTTATTTCAAAAGTTTTCACTTTAAAAATAAGAAAAATAAAAAAACTTCAGTACGCTGGCCTGAGGGCTAAGCCTAAACTGGTTGTATTGTAATATTTCAATGGATGAATTTACCGTTGGATGAATTTACCGTTGGATGAATTTACCAATGGATGAATTTACCGTGGATGAATTTACCAATGGATGAATTTACCGTGGATGAATTTACCGTGGATGAATTTACCAATGGATGAATTTACCGTGGATGAATTTACCGTGGATGAATTTACCATGGATGAATTTACCGTCGCCCAACATAAAATATTCATCCTCATATAATATTCAAAATTTTCAACCAAACTACTATTTAAAAACTTACATCTTTGGCTCCCACACTGCCGATGCATCTGTTGTCTGGACAATCAAACCACACGGTCGTTTAATCCATGGCAAAGAATCGGGTGAACTTCACTTGCTTCATTCTTTCCTCGTTTTTATTCCCCTCTTTTCTCGTATCCATTTTGCTAGCTTCATATGTCGGAAGGGTTTAAAAATAAAGACCCCGGGTCCTTTAATAAAGAATATACGGTAATTATTCAATTACGTACGACTTCAGCATAACTTCATTCACTATTAACAGACACGAAAAAATATAAAAGAGAGATTGCCATAAAAAATGCTTTCCTTGTGCTTCAGTACACGCACTCAGGCTTCTTGGAGTCGGTAAAATTCTTCTCAACCAGGCATGCGTTTTTTTGAGCTGTTTTCAGAGGCAAAGAACCCTGTAAAATATTATTTATCAAAAAAAAAGCACTGCTGACCTGTGGAACTTGAAAGAATTGCAAATAAAGCGACAAAATAATAAAGGCAGGAAAACCAACCGCTTTTTATTGCGACAAACGGAATCGGACAGACGAAAGCTGTTCGAATTTATTCCTTTCTGATTTTTTCCGTTTCCTAAACATGTCAGAGGCATGACAGTCGTGAATATTTGTGAATACAATGACACAAAAAATTATAAAAAAAGTTGGAAAATTTGAGAGTGGTCAATTTTTTTGACGCACTCTGTAGTATGACCATCATGACGGATTAATTGAAAACTTGTGGGTATCCAGGTGGATTTTGACCTATGCACAATTTGTAACCTTCCGGACCTTTTTTCACCGACTTGACCCATCAATGAAGCGAGAAAAAGCAACACCATCGTGTTCAGCGTTAAATTCTGCGTCGGAATGAGCAAATCTTACAACCGCCTGTTCTCGTGTTAAGAATTTGTTTCATTCTAATTCAAAAAATATGTTGCATGTTTTTTATAAGTATTGTTGTACTTTAGTGCACTCTATTAAATTTATTGAACAATATTAAATTAATACATTAATCACAAGGATTTTAAAGCCGCGAATGCGGCTGGCGCTTTCCTTTTCCTTGTTTGAAACGACAAAAAATTTAAATTTAAGCATTTTGGTACTTACCGTATTTCCTAAAAAGGCCCCCCTCTAATAAGGCCTGCCCTCAACTTTGAGGACCTATATCTCAGCCCAGAGTCAATTTTTTAGAAAACTCGACAATGGCCTGTATACTTTGTCAACGCCCTCTTAAAATGCGAATTTCGCCGCTCTTTTTTTAAACGAAAGCTGACATCAAGGCGAATCTAAAAAATCCTGCAACAGAAATTTTCGAGCCTTTTATGACCATATTTTTTGATAATTCATAAAAAGTGTGAACCCACCCACCCGACCCAAATACTATATAGAGAAGAGATATAACTAGAAAGTATTTTATCTGCTTAGAAACTAAAAAATCTTCAGTTATTTTCTAAACAAAAACTAAATTAGAGAAGAGTGAAAAATAGTCAAGTTAAGAATCTTTTGGCAAATGACGAGTTACATTACAAAAATTTGGCTTTATCTGTGGCACTGGTCTAGTGATGGGGACGTAGCTGTGTTGTTTGTAGTTATTTGAAGGTCGAGAAGAAGGAGCACTTGGACGAGCAGACAAAGGAGCACCATGAGGTGGAGCGGCAGGAACAGAAGTGGTCGAGGGGCGAGGAGGAGTAAAGGCAGTAGAGGAAGCAGCTACTCGGGCAGGAGATGCCTCGGCCGACCTGCTATTGGAGGGACCAGGAGTGTCTATATACCCTTGAGTGGAGAAACTGGACCAATAAGGAGTATGGTCCCACTCCTCTTTGTCGTCTACTTCAGTCACAACATTTGAAGCATGAATGTCGACCACATCAGTCACTATGAATGCGTCTGGATTGTGATAGCGATCCATTACATATTCATCTTAATCTTTAAAAAAATGTAGATAATAAGCTCTCTCACGGGTTTTGTTAGTTTTGTAAAACTCGAACTTGGATATAAGAACACTCCGTTACAAAAGAACTTTTTGGACTGTTTTTAGTCAGACAGTAGTCAAAATGATTTAAAATAACTGGTGTCTCAAAAGTATTTCGTAAAACTTTAGGATCAATTCTAATTACAAAATAAATAAATAAAAAATCCAAATATACAGTTTTGTAGCATAACCCTTGCTCTTTCGGATGGTATACAGTCGACTCTCGATTTCACGGCACCTCTCGGAACCATGAAATACTGCCGTAAAATCAAGAATGACGCGAAATAAAAATCAAAAACATAAAAATCCACTCTGTTGTTTTGCAAATTTTTAGAGGTGACTTTGACACCTCAAGAAGAGAACCTCCTTCTCACAAGAACTCCTCCCCATCCCAGAAACGAAATTTATAGTATTTACAGTATTTTTATAGTATATTACCAGCAAGTAAATTGCTCCACTTCAGTTCTTTCTGCTTTTCCGGCCTCTCCGTGGCGTTTCTATTTGAGGCAAACTTTTGGGCATTGTTGGCAACTCTGACAGCAGTTTCTCCACTTTCCTTTGCCCAATTGAAATAATCTTCGAGCTCTTTTTTAGTGCACTCGGGAGGTGGTTAGGCCTTCTGTTTTGGCTTCTTCGCAAACAGCTGTGAAAAGAAAGACTTCTTCTTTGGTATGGAAATTTCTTCCAGCTTCTTTGGCTGCGCTACAAAAAAACAAATTTTCTGAAAAATCAAGCAAGAAGTTTTGAGTTTTTTAATTTTAAGACTTACAAGGGAAGTACCCGAGGTGTGTATTTGAGGACGGCAGACGACTCATTGCTTTTCGAAAATTGTTTTACACAATTTTCATTTCAAGTTGTGGACATTTAATACTCATAATGACTGCTAGAATCTAGCAAACATTTTAATAGTAAGAACTTAGCGAGTTGATACAATATTTGTTTAGAAAAAAGCAAATGCAAGTCATGTAAAAGTATATTGCGTAACTTAACGTGCCAAACAAGCTGACACATGACTTGCATTTGCTTTTTCCTAAACAAATTTTACTATCAAAATGCTTACTATTGAAATGTTTGCTAAATTCAAGCGGTACCCTGCTTCTAAACACCCTCCTCCTGGCTACCTTCCTCCTGGGTAACCTTGTCCTGTACACGCCCCTTCTGGTTACCGTCCTCCTCGGTATACCACTTATGGGTATAACCCTTCCCCATCACCCTCCTTCTCTCGGATACACCCCTCCTCTGTATCCTCCTCTTGCTTACGTACCTCCTCGGTACCCTCCTCTTGGGTACACTTTTTTCTCATTTTTTAAAAAGGTTTTCCTTTTTTGGTGGTGATTCTCCTTTTTTATTTTTTCTCTTTTTTTTAAAGTCGTCTTCGAAAGCGCCTTCGAAAGAAATGGAATCAACACTATGATTCGCCCTCTATCGTCGTCGACGCTTGTTATTGCCTCCTATCGCCTTTGCAATTGGCGTGACGAAAAAGAAAATTTTACAAAGCAATTCTTCGAAAGCGATTTACCTCTTAAATGATTGAAAGACATAAAAAAAAGAACAACTCACGATTATTAACCGATTTTAAGCTTTCGCAATGTCTTTCAAGTGCAAATACAAGAAATATACAACAAATACTTTCTCGAGAAATACAAGCGCGAGATCAAGCGGATCAAGCAAATTAAGAAGAAGGATGATTTCGCTCACTGCACGCAATGCAACGAAGACATCAATCTGACATGGATGAGGAGCCAGGCAATCGTTCAGCATCAAGCGAAGGCGAAGTACAAGGACGCCGTCAAAGCAAGCGCTGCAACTCAATCTCTGTCCAACTTCATGCCATGCCTCTCTGCGCCAACAGCGACGGACGAGAAGGTGACTGCTGCTGAGGGAGCGTGAGCCTAGGAAAGGAAAGAAGAACGTGTTCCGCTCCGTCAAGGAGAAGAATAGCAATGTGGTACCAATTGGCTGTCCGGCTCACATTCTCAAAAAGCAGCGGGGCGTCTTCCCTTCGACATCGAGGCCATCGTATTCAAACTCGGAAGTTTCTTTAAGGGTTATACTCTGCGACACGAGAAGTTCAAGCAATTTTGCGAGATGCTGGAGATTTGATATATATTGCACCGAAAGTTCCCGTTTATCATTCCTGGTTTCAGATCGAGTATTCCACCCTGCCGATTCACGGACCAACCCGCTGGACAACTCTTCTAACTGTCTTCGACCGAATGCTGGAGCTCTGGAACCCGCTGAAGACAATGTTCGCCAGAATCGACAAGCCGCCCCGTATGCTATAGGAGTACTCCGAATCAAGAACGTCACAGATCGTCTGCACTTTCCTTCAAAGCGTCCTGGCCGTCTTCCGAACATCAATTCTTCTGCTGCAGGTTTAATTTATTTCATCGAAGTTTAGAATTCATAAGCAAGCCCATAATTTAGAAAACAAAACTTCTTTTGCCGGAACTGATCGGAATGATGGACAAATTCAAGAAACAGATCGTCGACCAAAAGAAGGACAAGCTCTATGGTACGAAGACCTTCAATCTGCTAACTGTTCTAGATGAGCCCGAGCAAGCTGAGCAACTGAAGTCTAGCTTTGGGGTATTTATAATATAATTAGTGTACTCTTCTAAATAATCAATTCAAAATTTCTACGACAGTGTGCTGGACTACATCGACAAGTTTTCTGCTAACATTTCCTGGATCATGCTTCGGGCCCAAGAAATCGATTTCAAAGAGGTTCTTCAGCTCGCCAAACAGATCTTTGCAGAGGTGGCAGGGAAGGATGAGCTCTAAACTCAACAGCATTTTCAAGGAAATTCACCAAGAAGCGATGGAGAAAGAAGCGGGGGAGAAACGGAAGCTAATCTTCAAGGTATGATGTGCAATTTTCGGGTTGATACTCAAGCATACTCACGCATATTACAGATATTACATATTACATAACATCATATAACTCCTTTACTTGTTTCAAAAGGGGGGGGGGCTAAACGACATGAGTACCAAGCACTTCTTCAGATCAAGGCAAATGTTCGCCTACCTGATGAAGAATTGGAATCTGCGTCAACGGATTAGAAGTTCGGAGAAGTACTAGGTTCATTAATCATTGGTCCTTTTAGTTTGTTGAACGAATAAAGAATTTTGGGCAGCGATTGAACAGCAAATTGATTGATAGTTGTAGAAGTTCCGCACACTTTGGTATTTTCCGCTAATCTCTTTTTTTGGCCCGTCTCCTTTTTTATTTAATTTTTATCTTGGAACCCTGGCTTAAACACAAAGAACCACCCTAAATTCAGACTAATATCCACCGTCTCTAATTTGAAGGGCGAAGAAAACATTTTAGACGCAACTTCAATCATATGTGTTTGTGCTTTAAAGAGAGTTAAGATGTTGTACTTGGGTGTTCTGGTGAGATATCGGACATAGGTTCGATAAAAATGGTAAAAATCGGGATTAAACACCGAAATCTTCCCTAATTCCAGGCTAAAATCCACCGTCTCCAATTTGGAGGCCAAAGAAAAATTTTTTTAGAGGCAACTTCAATGATACGTGTTTGTGCTCAAAAAAAGCCAGGATGTTGAACTTGAGGGTTCTGTTGAGATATCCAACATCAGTTTGCAAAAATCGGCAGAAAATTAGGCTTGAACACAAAAGTGGCGAACCACCCACACATGCCAAATACTATATAGAGATTTCACTATAATAATGTTTACATAAATATTGAATTACATATGAAAAAAAATCATCTATAACTTTAAAAAAACTACATTCTGTTTAAAAAGAATTAAACAGGACATATTATCATTATTTTTAATTTTTTTTATAGGATACTTGCATCAGAATGGGATACCTGCCCGGAAAAAAGTTACTCCCCCAGAAAAGGATACCTGCCCACAGAATACAGCACCAATTATTCTTCTCTATTCATTTTAAGCTTATTTGTTGCTATCTTTTTGTATTTTTTAAGAGGTGTACCTGTTTAAAAGCAAAACAGCTTAAATCGAAGAGATCTAACTAGAGCAGTTTCTAGTCAGTCATCCAAATTCAAAATCGCTTGTTAATATCAGGAATAGGGTTGTCGATCGGTCGAAATTTTCGACTCGACAGGTCGAGTCGAAGGTCGAAAGTCGAAATTTTCGACCGGTCGAGTCGAGTCGAAGGTCGAAAGTCGAAAAAAGTCGACCTTTCGACCTCAAAGGTCGAAATCGACCGGTCGGGTCGACAACCCTAATCAGGAATAAAACTTGACAGATCCTACCATTTTCCGTCAGAGCGATGCCTCGGATGACTTCTTATACAGAGGATGCAGAAATAAGCAAATACGGTTAGAAATGACCGTTTTCTTCTTATCTAATCGTGAAATGTTGGTTGTTATATTGGGTTGTTATTGTTGTTTGGAAAATTTTTGAAACTTTTTGACATAACGGCCACACTTAGAGCTCAGTGGGTCCCTTCTGTGGAGAGCAACGCAGACTCTGGGGTGCTTGTTTCTAAATCGTGCCTGCCCACACTTTCCAGATCACTGCTGTTCGCACCTAATTAAAACAATTAATTCAATAATAAATCATTGTTGTAGTTCACAGTAAAATACACTCGTAAGGAGTGCAATCTGACAAATTATTGTGCAAAAACTACCAATATTGAGAGTGGCCAGGCCAGATGCCAATCTAGAGGGCTCAATCTCATCATTGTCTGCATTTTCCCTGAAAATATTTAAATGTAGAAAAAAGTCAAAATTTGTGATATATCCACAGGTGGTTCCATCCATACTATTTTCATTTAATTGGTGTTTATGGGTATGGTTGTCGACTTACCGACTTAAATGTTAAAATTCTAATCCATGTTGGGTCAGTTTAATATCGATGTCCCTCTAAACCTTGAATTAAATAGTCTTAAATTTTATTTATGTTTTCAAAAATGTACTTATTTTCTAAATTTTGAGTTGAGACCAGGGCTGGGCACGGGCCTTGATTTAGCCGGCCCGGCCCGGCCCAGACCTTGTTTTCAAAAGCCCGACCCGGCCCGGAAAAGCCCGGAAAATTTTTCTCGTTCGAAATTCTCAAATTTTTTCTACCAAATTTTCAAGGTTTTTTTAAGAACTTTTCTTGTATGAACGTTGCCAGATTAGATGAGAATTTCCTGCCATCCTAGTCATTGACTTTTTAGTCCTACTTCTTCAAAAAAACTTCTAGTGGACATTTTGCCCTACAAAAAATGTACCGTTTTTTTCTACTAGAAGACGACCCCTTTCACCTGCGACGCTCTGTAGCCAACAATTTTTCACGTCTCACAATTTTCAAAATGAATCATAAATTAAAGTGTAGTAGTTCCTACTGCTGGAATGAAAAGTGTGGGTGGCTGAGCCGTGAAAAATGGCTGACCACCGACCAGCACCGGTGTGCTCTTCTATCAGAGGAAATACGGTAAAGGTTTCTGTTGGCTTTAAAAAAAGCTGCACTAAACACCCAGAACTCGATTGCACTATACCCCCAACAATCAATTGTACTATTTTTTTTACAAAAGTCTTGAAAAACTGTTTATTCACACTTTTAAATCATTTTAATATAAAAAATGTTAGGTAAAAAAAAATTTGCCTTGGTCCCCCAAGCTAAAATGAGTGCTGTGGGTTTAGTGTAATTTAGCCAAAAAATATATATAAAAACCCTGGGTTTATGACAGAAACTATTTAAAAAGACAAATAAATGACAAATATAGCTAGGACAGCATTATTTATAGCACAAAAAAGCATTGAAAGGGTCTAGCTGAAAAAAACATTCATCCGAATGAAGACTAACTCGTAGTAATCATTCTTCTTGGTGTCACTCGATACATCTGTTGGCTTTGTCGAGGGCGGTGGAGTTGAAGTTGATGCCCACCAAGATTGCTGTGGGCATGGATGTGTAGGTTCGCAGAAGGCTCTCATAGTTTCTCTTCTTGTCTTTCGCTTGATTCAGGGCGTATTCAGCATCTCTCTCCCACTTCATTTCAATTATGAGACAGTTTTTGCTTCCGATGACGATGATGTCAGCTCTGCCCTCTCCGGAGTCTGTGCTCACTTCAGTTCCAAACACCACGTGGTTGGAAAGTAGGCCGATTGTGCAGATCACTGCCTGGCTCAGCGCTTCATTGAGATGTAGGGTAGACTTCGAGCGCTTCATTCGTTCCATGAACTGCTTTTGCTGCTTATCAGCCAGCTCCCTTTGTCTTCGAGTGAGGTTTTGTGGCAGTTTGTGGAGGTACCCGAATTCGAAGTTGGCAAACAGGTCACTGAGAGAATTTTTGAAGTCAGTCGTTTCAGTTATGGCTCCAGTCAGAAGCTTGTTCAGGCTATTGACGCACTCATTCAGCTGATTTTTGTTGATCATCCCCTGGTCTAGGCGGTAGTTTACGATTCTTTTGCTAAACTCAGCTTGTAGCTCCAGATTGGGGATGCGGCACATTCTATCATTGTTCAGAGAGGGGCTGAGGTAGCCCAGCTGAAATGAATGCAAAATTTAAATGTTTGATTTTGATTACAATTTTATTGCTATTTTTAATATTTTTACTGACTCTATATACAATGTGAGTCACAAAAACTGTTGCGATTTTCGAATTCTCGTTCAAAATTTTTTAATTTTTTTGTCGCATTTATTGTCATTTCCGCTTGTGTTTCAGAATCAGTGATAGGCAATTCTCCGCTCCGATATTCTCCGCTCCGAGCCAAGAGCATAAGCAAAAATTAAAAAGCCTAGAGCAAGAGCAGGAGCAAAAACTTTCAAGCTAGGAGCCAAGAGAAAGAGCAGGAGCGAAATTCGCAGCACTGTTCAGAATGACCGAGCAAATATTCAAGATCTTAGAGCAGCTTTCGTCCTTCTCTAGCAAAAAGTCAAGATGATTGGTGACATCGCGAAGCTTTTCAGAGTGGGACGCAACACGAAGACAATCAACAAGATCGAAAACACTTTGAATTTTGCTATGTGTAAATAGACTTGCCGCCTACCCTCGTTCAGCACAGCAAATCCCCTTGCACCACAAAAATAAAAAACTGGTCGGACACGCGAAATGAGTTCTGCTTTGCAGCGATAGATTTGATTCCTTTTCTTATTGTTAAGACTATTATTTTAACGGAATGCCTCTTTATTTAGGCGAAAAAATTGAAAAATAAAAGATTTTGCATAATTACAACTAAAAATTCCCATTAAATGGACAAATTCCAAATTCAAGCGGGATTTTATTTATTCCATCTTATCTTCTTTATTGCTGTCTAGTTCTCAGTTTCCAATCTAAATTTCTAGGATAAATCGACCAGACGAAGTTTTTTTTGGTCGATTCATGCTAGTAATCTTCAGTTAGAGACTAAGAACGAGATAGTAATGAAGAAGATAAAAGGAAATAAATAAAAATCTTGCTTAAAGATGGTATTTATCCATTTCAATGTATCTCTATATAGTATTTGGGTCGGGTGGGTGGGTCACACTTTTATGAATTATCAAAAATATGGTCATAAAAGGCTCGAAAATTACTGTTGCAGGATTTTTTAGATTCGCCTTGATGTCAGCTTTCGTTTAAAAAAAAGAGCGGCGAGAAATTCGCATTTTTAAGAGGGGCGTTGACAAAAGTATGCAGGCCATTGTCGAGTTTTCCAATAAAAGTTATGTTTTTGCCATTAGCGGGCCGTGGACTAGACGCCTGTAAGGCGGCAATCAACCTTGTTTTTAGATATTTTCTTCCAATTTTTCATTATTGTTCTCAGTTTCCAACCTAAATTTCGACCACGGTAAACACAAAAAACTCCCAGAATTACAGTAAACACTAGATGAATTAAAATTATTGCATAAATAGGATAGAAATTAGATGAACTTGTTTTTGACTAGCTTATGTCGCTTTTCATCTCACTCCTAACCAAACTGGCTGCACCGAACACAATAAAAACTCTATAAGACGGGCAATTGAATTTTTTGCATTTTAAGTGAAAATGTACTATTTTTGAAAATTTTTGAAAAAATACACTGAAAGTCCCGCAGAAGAACCTAAAAATACAACCTGACCTGGTAGAGGTATCGGAAAAACAGAGAGGTATGCTTCTCAGGGAGAGGCTCAGCATCCATCCACATCATCAACTCTTCCAAACCCTTGAAGTCGTCGAGAGTGAAATCCTCATCATAGTCTAATGGCAAATCTTTTCCCTGAAGCAATCGTTGAACATCGTCGCGAACTCCTGCTATTTTGAAGATGGCGTTGACATTTTGGATCGCACCACTATTGCCCCAAAAGTGGTGCCGCTTGCTCTTGTCTTCTAAAAAAGATTGAAACTAAAATATATAAATCAATGTTATACTCACTTAAAAGGGCTTGCGGGAAAGGGGGGGGGGGCTGCTGGAGTGGAGATGAAGGTTGGATGTTGATGTTTTCGGAACTGGGGTTTTCGTAGCTACACTAATGCTAATAAACGACATTTTTATCGTCTCTATATCGTTCAGCATTATAAGTATTTTCAGTGTTGCTTTTTGTAGACCAGATTGTCAAGACATCGAAAAAAATTAAATAAGTTTTTCCTTATTGAATTAAGTTTACTTTATAAGCAGTGTGGTAAAAGTTCAAAAATAGCCACCGCCACCAGCAAGTGTGGCAGCCACCGCCACCGCCACCGGTGGCTACCCGAAATTTGCCACCGCCACCGGTGGATCCACCGGTGGATTTACCACACTGTTTATAAGTAGAGAAAAGGGTGGAGGGTTTTAAGTGTCTCTAATCAAATCTAAGCTTTTCGCTTTTATCTTACCTGAGGAGAGAAATTTGGTGATCGACCAGGGGGTTGAAGATCTTGTCTTTACAGTAGCCTCCATAGCTCAGCTTGACTAGATCTGGTTTTTCAACGTTGAAGTTGGTGAGCAAACTGGCCACTTCTTGCGCTGTAAAGCCGTAGTAGCTGGAGTAGGGGTGGTCTTGCTGGAATCTGCAGATATTGATGTGGTTGAGGCCAGAGTCTGCATGAGCTGCCATCCCAGTCAGGCCAGTCAATAAAGTTCGATGCAAATTAGAATTGTTTCTCTTGAGGAAGCATAGGAGGATGTTGCTGAGCAAATTGGAAACCTTTCTTACATCCACACCGTTTTGGATGGCCTTGTGGATAGGGAAGTCCGATTCATCAATAAGGGCTATCACTCTCTGGTTGAAAAAGGAGTGAAGCACTTCAGAAAGGAACACAAGACTATCAGCCATTTCTAAATATGTTTTTGTAATAACTAAAAAAAATAAATACCACCACCGGCTAAAGTACAGAACCTATCCACCACCGTGTAATTTTTAAAATGGCGTTTTTACACGTCATCCGATTTTCAAACTACCCATAGTGTATATACTAAAAATGATCAGCATGAAATCTGAGTCCATACGAGCAAAATGGCCGTTCGAGTATTGGAGTCTTAACAAAAGTATGTTCACCACTTTTTAGCTTTTAATTGTGGGCTTTAGTTATTTTAGCTACAAATATGGTACTAATGGTACGACTATGATACTTTTGCAATTTTTCATTCAAAAATTTGTTTTCGCTATAAACCGTCGAGCGTCACCTGAAAACATGTTATAAAAAGTTTGAAAAACAACATCTAGACTACTTGCGGGAAGAGGCTCTATAGTGTATTTGAGCCAATTTCAAAATTAACTCACTGGTCGCTTCTTCCTTTCCGCCATAAATTCTTTTGAATCTAGCCAACTTTCTACCCACTACTCCGCGTTCACTTGGCCGACAGGTTTCTTGTTGATTAGCAAGCGCATTAATCATGTAGGTGTGCTGCTTGAAACAATACTGGATAGCTGTCTCCATTGACTTCTCAAACTGTTCCATGCTGCTGCCGTTGACATTGGACAAATCGAGGTGGATGACTAAACAAGCAAAAGTTGGAGCTAAAGTTGAGCTATTTTTTCAGATTCCAAAAGAAAGGGTTAGAATTGGATGTGTAGTCATTTATCGCCTCGTAAAACTTTTGTATACCATATTTCATCTAATAAAGCCACCCGAATTTTGAATTCGGGTGAAAATTTTGAATTTTTGAGAGGTTAGGAGGGACCAAGGCAATTTTGGAAAACTTTTGTTTCTTATACCCAAATATGATGACGGCAAACGTAGTGAACATAAAAAAATGTTGTTAGTCATAAATATCAGATTTGCAATATAGTTAGTAAAAAAGGGATTTTGAGGGGTGGCTACGAGCTTTGTGATCAACCTAATACAATTTCAAGATTTTGGACATTCAAAAAATAAAGCCACTGTGACTCTATTAGAGTATATTCGGTAATTGTGCATTAAAAACAGGAAAGGTTAAAATTTCACAAAATATTTTTAATTATCTTTCTATGAGCCCGTTTTCGAAAAACTTCAATTTGAACCATAGAATAATCATAACTTTGTGTAAAAATATGTAGTCCAGCCAAATTTCAGAATGTCACGATGATTTCAACACTAAATTCAGTAATATATTTTCACAAAATCCCAAAAAATATGTAAAATAAATGCAAAAGTTGTAACACAAATTGCTCTAAACTTTTTCTGCTAGCCAAACCATTAAATCTGACACTGGATTCGTGTTCAGCATGGTTGGTTTGCATATAAAACTGCCCTTAGTATTTCAAAGACAATGTCAAATTTTGAATTTCGCTCAAGACTGAATTACAGAAGAAAATCGAAAATTCTCTGTGAAATTTTAATCACTAACAAGGGACCCGCGCAAACTGTCAACTCACTCACGCTATTTCTGAAAGTTTTATCGTGTAGCCCATAGTCGATTTACTTAGTGTAGCCGCGAGGGGTTTTCCGGACAGAAAGAAAAATTTTGAGTACGAGACTAAAGACTATATAACTTTATAACACATCACCCACAGTTGAACGATGAGGGTTCATAACATATCACCCACAGTTAGATCGCATCGCACCGATGATAGTCCGTTCGCTAATTGCTCCATAATCTCTTGCTTCATTGCATCCATATTGCTAAAAATAAAGTGCTGAAAGCGAAATGCACATCCAAGAAAAAAACCTAAGCCCAAGCCTATTCAAATAAGCCTATTCGAAAACCAAACGAATTTTTAAAAATTAAAAAAAAACCATAGGGGGGGGACCAAGGCAAAATTTTCACGGTCGATCTTGAGATTTTTGGTACTTAACCAAAATCTGAAATGTGGATTCAGTAGAACTTTTGGGAGCTAATAGTATGGAAAATTTTACTCTAGGCTGAGATGTAGGTCCTTAAAGCCAAGAGTGTCGCCTTATGTCGGCTTATTAGAGGAAATACAGTAGCTCAGATCACGCCCTGCAGTTTGAGATACTACACGCCCGTGTGGTACAAAAATTTTGGCAAGTACTATTCTTATTTTGCTCGAATTCCAGGTGGTTAGTAATAGGTGAAAATTACTTATTTTCAAATGCTGTTTCACCCGTCCGAAACCATCCCGTTTATCAAAAAAATTTTCGGCGTGAAATTTTGCACAAAACGCTTAGCTGTGTTAAATATCTTTCCTCGACCAAGAAATCCTTTTTTGACTAATTGCAACCTGAAAAGCTTGAAAAGTTGTCAAACTATACTTTCGGGAGGAGTCGATATAAGTCATTCCTGCTCATTTTTTTGTACAAATTGTCGATCTATATTAACAATTTAGAAAAAGATAGATCAAAAAGTGTCGAGAGTCTTCCTTACGCAATGCTTCACTTTCCGACTTAAAATAACAAGTGCCTGGATATTTTCCTAAGTGTTTTTGGCAAAAGACGCCATCCTTCATTACAGCCAGTTTTTCTCTGTTTTGAAGAAATAGAGCACAGTTGGTTTGTTGTTCTACTGGTAGTTTCTGACCCATTTTGTCCACTTCCACACTCAAAAAGGCCTTCATCATTTGGATGATGGAAGTTTTACCAAATCTCCTCGGACAAGTGGCTGGAATAGGAATTGTTTAGAAATTAGAAACGGTTAGAACTTGATTTAACAAAATACCATATTGTCTCTAATAAGGCCCGCGGAGCCTTATTTTTCAACCCCTCAAAAATCGGGAAATTTTGAGGTCGATCTGGAGAACCAGAATAAACCAGTTGCGAATCGGCCACACCCTGTATTATTTATGCTTTATGATGAGTATTGATCAAATTAAAACTGAGAAAAAATTTGAGAATTATAAGTCGTGAAAACTTTGCCCTTATGTAAGAAAAGATTTTTGAATTAAAATACAGTCAAATGTCAATGCAAAAGGTTCTTGACGACTAGCAAAGGTTTCTTAATTTCTTAAGGTTTCTAAGTAAGGATTTTCAGTCATGGTTTTCAACAAAACGAAAAATACTTACTGAGCACTGGCGACGCGTATTCCCTCTCAAGGAAGGTTTTCAGCATCAGAGACTTGTCAACGAAAGCATCTGAGCTCACAATTGCTTCGAATTCAACGACTCCTGTTGTGACGGATGCAGAAGAATACTTTCTCTTTTGGCCTTTCATCAGCACTTTGATGGTCTGAACATAAATTATTTAATTTAATTTACAAAAAATTCCAATTGTATTTGTAAAAAGAGTCTCTAAATCAGGGCTCCCAAATCAAAATTTTTAAAATAAAAGCATTTGCTCAGAATAAGGACTATGATGGTATTTTGGCAAGATATGCTATTTTATCAGCTGCTTATTGCCCCTTTAGCGACCGAAAATAAGATTTGGTATGCCAAAATAAGGACAAACTTAACTAAAGTTCTTTATATCGCATGAAATGCGTATGGAGACCCTTTTTTTGCCAAGCTCCAGCGACCAAAACGTAGTAGAATACCATAAAACTAACCATTTTCTGGTCATCCACGTACCCTTCTGGGGTGAATTACCTTGGAGGACCAAGGCAAAAAGTCAAATTTTGGTCAAAAATTTTTTTTTTAAATGGTCGGCCGCGCCCTAAAAACATGTTTTCTACCCAAATAAAAACCAGAGAAGCTCAAAAAAAAAGTAGTCAAAACACGCTTTGGGGAACATGCAATATAAAGAACTCCTGCCCAAACTCATGAAGAAGTCCTTTTTGGAAGCCCATATATTATCGAGATTGATTCTCGGATTTATATCTAACGTAAGTCTGTGTGCGCATCAGTGTTGTAAATCGGCTTTCTTCTAGTCTTCCGCACCGGGAGCTATATAAACTTCAAATAATTAATGTATTATGATAAACCATAGCTTATTTTGAAGAGGAAGAGTAGCTCTACAAAACTGATAAAAAAAACTTCATCTTAAAAAGTTATGGTCGTTTGAAGTTGAAAAATGTCGAATTTTTGCTGAATTTCCGCACCGGTGCGGGCGATTTTTCCACGTATTTTCCGATCCGGCAGCCATATCTTGGACACATGAATGATGTTGAAAAGCATGTTGTATGTCATTTTGCAGGAGAATGACTGGGCTACTCATCTATAATAAAACATTTAATACTTTTATCATTTTATTGGATTTGTCCTGCCCAGTGCGGGAATAAACCTGCAGAAAAAATTGCCCGCAACGGTGCGGAAATTCAGCAAAAATTCGACATTTTTCAACTGCAAACGACCATAACTTTTTAAGATGAAGTTTTTTTTATCAGTTTTGTAGAGCTACTCTTCCTCTTCAAAATAAGCTATGGTTTAGCATAACACAATAGTTATTTGAACTTGATATAGCTTCCGGTGCGAAAAAATTAGAAGAAAGCCGATTTGCAACACGGTTGCGCATCTCTGACCGCCCAAGCATTCCCTCTTAGGGGCCGTTAAGAAATTGGGGCTGACTTGCGTGCACACACACATACCTTAGACACAAATCACTCAAAAGACACTCTGGATGCATAAACATCGCTGTAGGGTTAATTTTTTGGTAACACTTTACTATAAATTACTGTAAAAATTGACTTAGAAAGTCAAAAACTTACTGGAATTGGATTCCATTCCCCTTTTTTTTCTTCACTGATTTGACCAACTATCCTCTCTAGATGAACCTTGTTGAGCAATTCAGTCTCTGTCGACTTGAGGTGGAGGACAAGTGTAGTGCCGTGAGGAGTTGGGACTGGCTCGTAGACTTGGTTCAGAGTGCCTTCCATTTTGGCGGCTGAGTGGCCGGTGCTGGATGTCCAGCTGACGTCTAGTTCGTTTGCTTTTTGATCTCCGTGCTTCTTTGATTGAATTTGGATGCGGTCGGCAATGTTGAATGCGGAGAGGGAAACCCAGCTTGTGTGTAGCTGGTGTTTGATTATCATCAGTCTAAGTAATTTTTTTGAAGGGGCGGAAAAATACAGTTGCGGACATAATTCTGTTCACCGGCTTTAAAAATTTGTGTAGTTTAACTTGATGGCTAAAATAATCTTATTTGCCTTAGGTAGGGCGTGTCGAATTGGTAAAAATCGGAAATAGGAGCTTTTGTGGCAGGAGCCAAATTTTAAAAATATAAGAACTAAGCAAAAAAAGACTAAAAATTTCAAAATTTTTAAACTGCTTACTGCTCACCAAAGTTTTTGCGGTATTACAGCAAATTTGAACTTGAAAAAAAAGCTGAGAAGAATAATTGAAGCTGATATATTTGACTTTAGAGTTTTAAAACACAAGCCATCATGGGTTAAATATTCCCCCTTTTACAGCTTTTAGTTTTTATAGTGAAATTTTATAAAATTTTTTGCTTATTTTCAAATTAAATTCAACAACTTTGTAGAACGAGCTTTGGGCTATATGATGAAGCTTCCTTTATTCCTTTATGAAATTGAAAGTTCCACGCTGGCCAAAGTTTTTCCTGATTTTCGTGCCCAGAAAATGACCCCAGTTATGGAACTGCCTTATTGATCATGTTTTAAATTTGTACCATTTAAATTTTTTTTTCTGATCACTAATTTCGTCTTTAAAGTTTTTAATTCTAAACGAACCTTTCTAAACCATGTATTCGAGTTGAGCAGCTTTTTTTATACACTCGAAGTTGAGTTTCACGAAAAATTAAGAAAAAGGAAATTCTCTAAAACCCAAAAATTTGTCTTGGTTCGTACTGTGGCAATTTTTGTGGTTTTGAGAAGTGCCATTTTTCTCTATTTTTAGTACTCGATCGTCAACAAAGCTGCTCAGCTGAAAAACTCAGTTAATAAAGGTCCATTTAGAATCAATCAGTTTGTGGTTTTTATTTTTAAAATAAAACATACCGGATCTGCAAGTTTTATGTTCAGCTCTTTCATCTGAATTCTGCTCATACCGCACCCTTGGTCCTCAATGGATAGGGTTCGTGTCTTCCGGTCGGCAGTAACCTGGAAGTAAAATAGACGTATAAAAATTTTTTTTCGTGCACACAATATTAGGTTGTCTCAAAGGTTCGCACCGTTTCACAGTCAAACGTTCAAATAAAGCAAAATTTCAAATTTTATTCAAAACAAAGCATAACAATTAATCAACAAAATAATCTCCATCAAATTCCACAACTTTCTCCCAGCGTTCTTGAAGACGACTGATTCCCTTGACATAAAATCCGGCTGGCTTTGAAGAAAAGAAACGATCAATATCTTCTGAAATTGCTTGAACTGTTGCGTATTCTTTACCACGAAGGAAGTGCTGAAGCGATCGAAAGAGATGATAGTCCGATGGAGCAAGGTCAGGCGAATACGGCGGATGCGGCAAGACTTCCCATTCGAGGTCGATAATAAAACATTGCAAAATAAACACAGAGAACTTTTTAAAACTGTACAAAATTTTCAACAGGGGGGACCAAGGCAACGCGGTGCGAACTTTTGAGACAACCTAATATAAACAACCTTGATCACAAAATCAGTAGTGTGTTCATTGGAGAGGTTCAGATCATCAAATAATTTAACTGAGTCGTAGGCCTTCTCCAGTAGCTCTTTGAGTGCATTGTGCTTGCTGCAAGGATCATTCTGGCACTCCTTCAGTCTCTTGTCCACAAGCTCCACCGCTTCTTTTGGAAACTTCAAAACTTTGGACATGGAATTTGTTGGTGGCATGTCTATATAAAAAATAGATTTATAATTTTTAATTCTTATCATTCTGTCAAATTACTTATTTGTTCCAGCAAACTTTTGAATTACGTTTCGAAGCTATTATTATTTAGAGTGAATTTCTTAATTTTTCTAGCCCACGCTTTGTTGCGTCTTCGACGCAAGTGATGTCTACAAAATTCTTCACTTTCCCAGTCTGGGGTTTGGTGGCCTATTGGTTAAGGCGATTCCCTGCGGATCCAAAGGGAGTGGGATCAAATATCCCCTCCATTCCACTTTTTCCAATTCACGAGCTGGTGGCCGTGGCCGCTCTCGACAGCTTTTGCATTTTTGCATAGAATGCCGAATGCTAAAAACAGCAAATACATTTCATTTTAAAGTGCGGACTAAAAAATGTTTGAAATGAAAATTGGCAATAAAGCGATTTTTGTGGGTCAGCGTGAAGTCCTTACAACAAGTGCTTGGAAGTCGTACTCGTACTTCATACTCGTACTACGAGTACGAGAGAAAAATGGTCAGTACGAGTACGAACACGAAGTAAGAACGCTAAGTACGAGTATGAAGCACGAGAAGTAAAGTACGAATCGTACCTTCACTGAACTTTTGCATGCGATCATTTTTTGTTTCTTTATATGAATTTAAAGCTGTAACTTCTTTTCAAACTTTAAATTCATGAAATGTGAACTAATTTAGCTTACATTTTCTACACTACATTTTACTTAGCCTATTGTCAACAATGAGTGAAAATGCGTTTTCTACTCAATCTACTTCATACTCGTACTCGTATCGTACTACGAGTAAGAAGTACGAGATAATAAGAGGTAGTAGGTACGAGTACGAGAGCAAAAAGATTAAGGTACGAAGTACGAGTACGACCAAATTCAAAAATTCCGAGCACTGCTTACAACAAGTGATTTTTCTGAGAATGCAGTTCGTAGCTGAGATTCTTTCTGCAAGTTTTAAAATTACGTTAAAATAAAAAGAGAATAGCTGCGACACATAAATCTCAAAAAATTTGACAGGATTAAAAAAATTGACAGATTGATTAAAAATTCGAATAAATATATCGAGCTACTAAATGATATCTACTGAATCTTATCAAATCAATTTGATAGCCACCTTTTAATCATAAAATAATTGTTCATTCCATCAATATTTTCAATACAAATTCAATGCAATATTGCGACACAAAACAACATAAATCAACAACATAAAGTTCTACAAAGCCCTACAAGCCTACAAGGGGGCTTGAGAGTTAAAGATGCCCGCACTCACTTGCCTTAGACATGATTCCGAGAAGTACTCTAGATCAAAAATGCATATAGATTCTCTTTTTGCTACGGCCCAGTTGAAAAACATGGTAAAAAAGACGAAAATTGAGACATTAATTTGCATAAAATATCTAAAGCTATAAATTTTTTTATAAATTTTCCCAATGCAGCCCTTAATCCCTTTAAAATTCAAAAGGCGCCAATTTAAATTTTTAAACGTGTTTTCCACACGTTTCACGCCATAAAAAATACTTTAGAGCCCTTGAATCCCCGTTTCCGGATTTCCGGTAAAGTGAAATGCGGCCCCATTACCGTATTTCCTCTAATAGAAGCCCCGGGGCTTATATTTTTCACTCAGCCTCAAGGGGGGCTTCTATTAGAGAGGGGGCTTCTATTAGAGGAAATACGGTATATACTGATGTTACAGTTCGCCTTTCTAGTATTAATAACCTACTCGCTAACAAAAATTGATCCTGTTTGAATTTTTTTTCAGATAATTCAGCAAAGCAAATTTCCAGGTTGTGGGGAAACGGTTCTACTAGAATACACTGGCAGGCATTTAACTACAAAAAAGATTTTTTCTTTTCGCTTGTTTTGTAAGATATTGATCAGCACTAGAGTAGGAAGAGCAGCCAGAAGAAAAGCAGCTAATGGTTTTCTCTCTTCTCTTTCAAGTCTTTTTTCATCGACATTTTTGCAGAAAAATGCTCTTCAAGCATTTTTTACAAAAAATTACGCAAGTTTCGTTGGGTAGAAAAAGATCCATTAGCTATTTTAAAATTTTTGACCCCAGTGTAGAATACAACAACCCAAACCTCCATGAAAAGCTGAAAAAGAGATCACAAAATAAAAAAAATTGACAGCGAAATTCACAATTTTGATAGCGATTTTCATACTTTTGCTGTAGCATACTTTTGCTGTAGCAAAAACATTGAGCAGACGAGGTGTGAGGTCGTGGTGTGAGGTTTGAGGTGCGAGGTACGAGGTCATTGTAAGCACCCTGACCTCACCTCATACCTTGACCTCGTATCTCGCACCTCCATTGTAAGCACTACTTCACACCTCGACCTCACCCTTCCATGGTAAGCGAGCTACAAACGAAACGTTTTTGAGCCCTCCAAACTATACTAGTTCCATGTATTTTAATGCAGGTATGATCAAGAGTCTTGCTTGAGCTCATCTAGCAGGTGAAGTTGTAGCTTTTTCACAACGGTCGGAATTAGAGTTGTAGTCACAGTTGGATTTAAAGTGAATCTAACCTGAAATGTTATTTGAACGTTTGCTGAATTTGATTGTCATGAAATCGAATCAATTTTTGTTGGCATCGCTTTTGTTCGAATGTTGAACATTTTTCTGGTATCTTCCATTTATATGGCAACTCTAACAAGAGAACGGTTAGTTGTGATTTCTGTTGATTCTGATTCACAATTTCACGCTGAACACGATGTTCTTTTCGGTTTGAAAAGTTTCAGACAAAAAGGTCTTCTAGAGTCTTCTAAAGATTTGATGTTTTCAATTTTTTTTTGTCTTGACAGGAAAGTACGAAAAAAAGTCAGAACTTTTTATATACTAAAGATTTTTTAATAAGATGTCAATGGCATCTTGTAGAAGAGAAGCAGGGCTGTATTTTGACCAATAATTTGTCTGTGCCTCATACAAGTTTACTGCCTCAAATTTCAAAGATTATAGTGTCAGCAATATAATAAGGATTCATCTTGAAATAGCTATCACTTTTTCCAGAATAGACCAACCGAGTGTGGAAAGGGCAATTCTTGTCTCAAGAGGAATTTCCAATTTGACGCTCAGCTATTAATTGTAGAGTCAGTTTTAAACAGGGTTCCCAACTGGGTTGATTAATCAGAAAAGGGTTGATTTTGAAAAAAAGGAAGGTTGATTTGTTTGATTTCTGCAAAAAGAAATAAAAACTTGTCAAATTTAAAAATTCCCGCCAACAATTTGCTAAATATTCTCGCCTACGGCGCAGTTTCTTTCAAATTCATTTGTCCGATATTTTGTTTTTTCAATAGTGCTGTGTTTCTTATTAGAAAGATGCCTCCTCACGCAAAGCACGAGTACAAAGCGCAATATGGCAAAGACTTCAAAGGGATCCGCAAAGTAAAAAAACGACTACCACGCTTTCTTCATCCCGTACAAAGATGATATCAATCTGACATCAATGGGCAAAGCGGCGATCCGTGTTCACCAAGAGAAATCGAAGCACAAGGAGAACGCGAAGGTCGCCGGATCTACAAGGTTTCTTTTGCTTTGATTGCTTTTGTTATTTGATCTTTTCAGAGCTCTATCAAACTTCATGCCAAGCCGATCTGCGCCAACGGCCATCAATGACAAGACTGCCGCCGCTGAGGGAGCCTTGGCATTCCACGTTGCAACTCGCAATCAAGCCTTCTCTTCGTCCGACTGTTGCCCGTCTGATGCTCTTTTCCGCACGATGCTCTCCGACTCAGAGGTAGCGAAGAAGTTCGGATGCGGTTAGGATAAAACCAAGGCAATTCTAACAGGTTCCTATTTTCTTTTGATTTCCTTGTTACCTTCTGTTCTTTAGGCGTTCTTGCTCCATACTCAGTAGAATGTGTGCTGAAAGAATTGGGTAGCCAGCGTTCTCGATTTCAACAGACGCCTCGAATCACAAGGGAATCAAGTTATTCCAGCTCGTCATCAGGTTTAGTTTTCTTTGTTTGATCTTGTTATTTGGAATTGTTTCAGGTTCTTCAACGCTGCCAAAGGCGTGCAAGTCCGACTCTCGACATTAAGGACATTAAGGCAGTCAATTTTAAATACCAAACACTCTTATTTGGTCATTTACTAATAAATTACCGGTAATATTACCATTGGCCAACCCTAGCTGCACATACCGTATTTGCTCTAATAGACCTCTTCTAATAAACCGACCCTCTGAAGGGAGTTTTAAAAATAAGGCGTTTTAGAGCAAATATGGCAACATGGTGAAAATTCTAACCTGTGAAATATATTTTTTTTAATTTCATTTACAGTCCATAGAAAAACGCAAATGTCGTTTATTGATTTTTTGTGTTCTATTTACAATTATTTATCACACCATAAATGCAGAGGAAAACTAATGTTCAAACAAACATTTGTGTTAAATAAATAAATAAATATTTATGCTATTTTTTTCAAAATAAAATACCTTTAATAATACATAAAATAAAATATTATGAAACCACAATCAGTAAGTTTTTTTAATTAAATTAACTTACGTATACCAAGATTCAGCTTAATGAAAAGTATTTGAAAAAGTATTCGAAGTATTAGTAGAGCCTAAATTATTATACGAATGTGTATTTTAGATTCAAATTTTCACTGAGATCAGCAAATTGAAAAATTTAGTGCTTTATCGCAAGCGCTAAAAATAGTTTTGCCTGCTCATGTTTACACAATTGTCCATCTTACTAAATCCGTTTTGGCTAACTGTTCCTCAATTGATGAAAATTGTGCTTTTCTTATTGTTTGCAGTCAGGAGCTTATTGAAGAACAGGAGTGGGCTCTTATCAGTCAATATTGTAGTAGAGAGGTATAATCAGCCTTAATTTAACGAACATCTTGATTTTACAAAACGTTTTTTGCTGGTTTCACGGAGTTTGTTTAATTAGGGTTTAACTGTGTATATAATAATGATTAAATAACATTTTTAACGCTCACTTTTAAGGTTTCTAAAACTTTGATTTTAACTACAAGCAATTTGTTGGAAGATGTGACGAAAACACTAATAAAAAAATTAACTCGATGCTTACTAAAAACCTGGCCATTTGACAATCCTGAAGATGGTACTCAAGAATACAAAGAGGTTTGAAATCATTCCATTAAAAGAATCAATTTTTTGTTTTCGATAAGTCTAAAATACCTGTCTCTAATACAAAACTACTTTACAGTCTGTAAATATCAGTACACATTGTTCGACTCTCATTTGCGCATTTAGAAGAAAAGATACATTGTTCCCCTGTTGTTTTTTTCTGCGAAATTTTGGCCGAACTATACAATTACGCACTGGCTCAAATCGCCCCTAAATGATGTTTTTTCAACGTTTTAGCACTTAAAACTTGTAGAAAATATGTTATTAGAGCTCGGCAAACCATTTTTGAAAAAACAATTTTTGAACAAAATTTGACTTTATGCCTTGGTCCCCTTAGGTAATTTACCCTAATGGGTATATGACCGGCAACTACTAATAGTAGAAAATGTAGCGCGGAGGAAAGTTTTGTCAGCCTACTTTTTGATTACGCATCGAGCTGATTTTTTCAGGATCAGTAGACATCACCGAGAGAAACTGATCCTGAAAAAATATCCAAAAAGAGGACTGACAAAACTTTCATCCGCGCGACATTTTCTACTACTATGACATTTTCTACTATTAGTAGAAAATGTCTGGCTGCCGTACGACCAGAAAATGGTTGGGTTTATGGTATTCTAACCCGTTTTGGTTACTGGAGCTAGGCAAAAAGAGCCTTAATATGCATTTTTAGATGAAGAGTCTTGCTCGGGATCATGTCTTAGGTGAGTTAGTGCGCGCATCTCTAACTCTCAAGTCCCCTTGGCGCTTGGAGTTGAGATGCACACACATACCTGAGACACTAATCACTTGTGTAGATGATTCTGGATGCATGAAAAAAGCATGCATACCAGAGTTAATATATACGGTAGGCCCCAGTATTCCAAACTATGCTCAACATCCTGTTGTTAGTGGGCCTTCTATAATAAGTGTCCCCCTTTTGTCCCTTCCCATCTCAATACAGCCCTTCCATTGGGCTACTTAAATTCCTTCGGACTACTAATGTGCGGTTTCGACTGCTAAACTCTGATTGGACTACTAAAGTGCAATAGTACCCATTTCCGACTTTTTCACGATCTTTCATTATACAATGTCTTTCAAAGAATATTTTAGAGGTGGTTTAAGCCCAGTCAGCTCACTGGCTTGCTATATCAATGATCTTCACCCTTAAGATAACTACGGTAAAAGCATATTGTATTTAAACTACCGTAAATGTTCTAATAGAGCCCCCGGGACCTCTATCTTTCAATCCTCCGAAAATCGGGAAAATTAAGATCTAAAGTTATATTCAATTATTTCTACGTTTTTTTCAAACAAAATTATTTCAGACAAATTTTTCATTGCAGCATGAGAGATGTGATGACGCTAATTATTCAGCCAGTTTAACGGTTAATAAGGATAAATTAGGTATAAATAACAACATTTGTATATAAAGTATCTGTTTTTTTTGCAGATGAACAGCCCATATTCTGCATTAAAAAGCAAGAGTCTGAAGGAGTTTCTGTTCTTTTAATAGATGTAACAGTTGAGCAACTCAGCTCTGAAGCCACTTTAGTTTTCAAAACAATGCAAAAACTTGGATTTAGCTTTGAAAACAGTTCTGCTTCTAATACGAAAATTCCTGAGCTAACTAATGGTTTCTTAATTTGTAAAAAAGACACTTTATTTTACAACCAAACGGTTTGTTTTTCATTTATTTCTTAAATCTTTTTTGGAACTTTAAAGTGTGAATACAGAACTTTGAATTAAATAAACATTATGGAAAAGATCCAGAAATAGTCTTCTTCAAAACGTCCAGCTCTGATATTAACAAAACCACAACTCCTGATCTATTTCCAGTTGAAGTACGATCAAGGTTGTCATCAATATTAATTTTTGGTGTTTTTTTAAAGCTTTGTTTCAGAATAAATGAGTTACCTGTGGAAAGGTTTAAATCAGACAAATACTTCAAAGCCCTAAAAACTACTAATCTTGGACACATACTTGTGTTTGCCCCTGTATGCGAGACATCCATGACCATTTCTAGAAGTCTGTCTATTGCGTTTCCTGATGTTGAAGGCATATTGGTTGTTCCGGAAAGCCAAACAAGAGGCAGAGGTCATTGTTAAAAAACCGAAGACATTCTAAAATCTCAGTATTTTAGGAAGGAACAGCACCTACGAGTGGATTAGCCCAATGTATGATAAAATAAATTAAATTTTAATAAAAAACATTTAGCGGATGTGCAATGCCTACATTTAACTACTTAGTGCCTTTCGATTCAGAATTTGCTAAATGTCTTGACTTCCTTGAACATGTGTTGACTGTTTCAGTAGTAGATGCCATTAAATCTTTACTTAATGATCAGGTTCGAGTTAGTTAGATACCAAGCTTTACATTTCAATCAAATTATCATCCAGGATTTTCCCCTCCATATAAAATGGCCAAATGACATTTACTACAAAAGACAGTGCAAAATGGGTGGTGTCTTAGTCAATGTGCATAAAACAGCACAGAATTTTGTTTGTATTGCAGGTTTTTCGTACTCTTTAGCTTCTAGAGAAATGTTAAACTTTGTAGGTGCTGGCATAAATGTAGCTAACTCAAAACCGAATGGTTGCATCAATGATTGGCTGCCTCAAGAACACAAGTTATGCGTAGAACAAGTAATTGCAGAAATAATGAACAAATTTGAATGTACCAAAAAAATTGTTGTTTTTTCTCAAATACACATATTTTTAGACTACTCTAACCAATTTGCTACAAAAGGAGTAAGCACATTTCTCAGAAAGTATTACCAATATTGGCTTCATAGTGATGAAGAAGTCTTGCTAAAGCGTCATGCAATAGACGAATTGGAACAAGTCATCATTAAAGAAATCGACTTGATGGGGTATATACTCTTTCAGAGCTTGATTTAGAATTTGTTCTACAAATTATTTTTTCTTAGAAACCTGGAAGTGATTAGCAAAGAAAATGGGCAAACATACAGTCTTAGAGATGATGACTATTCTTTTGATTTGGCTAAAGGACTAATTCATCCAAGATTATAAATGGACTAGAAATTTTTCGTCAGATTTGTAGAACAGTATGTATATATAATGCAATGTTGAAATTTTTAGATGTAGAATTTTCTCAATATTGTATCTTGAAAATAAATACGTTATAGATTTTAAATTTGCGTAATATGGATCAACAGCGTTTGCATGATTTTTTTCTGATTTTTTTATTAAAAGATAAAATAGTCACGATTTTGTTTAAGATAAATGATATTTCTGCTGTTCACAGCAGCTATTCTTGCCTTAGTCACCTATGTTGCATACTTTTACTTAGTGTTTGTAAAAAGGTATCCTCCTGGTCCTATCCCATTGCCTATAATTGGAAATTTGCTGCAAGTAAAGTAGCTTTTTAAATTATAACCATTATAAGTGGTGATTAGATCCCAGATGCTGATGTACATATTTATATGGACAATCTGGCAAAGGTGTATGGACCTACATATACGCTATACACACCCTGGCCCACTGTTGTGCTCACTCAATACGAACACATTAAAGAATGCCTAGTTTCCAGGGGTATTTTTCAAAAACTTCAAAGCTCATTCTAAAAATATATAATGCAAGGTGAACACTTTTCCACTGTCCCTTTATTTGATATGCAATTCGAGTTGCTGCAACCTGTTCCTGACAGAGGAATTCTTGCTTGCAACGGTGAAAAATGGTGTGCGCAACGAGAGGTCACCTTGAAAATTCTTAAAGAGCTTGGCAGGGATGATGCAATGCAACGAAAAGTTTTTACCCTCATACCGTATTTTCTCTAATAAGGGGGGTCGGTCTGGAGCATTTTTTTTCAAACACTCACACATCAGGAAAGTTAAGGTCGATCTCAAGATGTTTTGGTTAAAATCCAAAATCTAAAAAGCAGAATCTTTAGAGCTCAAGGGATTTATTTGAGTTTGCAAAAAAGTGATTCTAAGCTGAGATATACTTACTCAAAGTCGAAGGTGGGGTCCTGGTTAGAGGAAATACAGTATGCTCATTCTTAAATATATGTTGCAATATTCTACTTTAGATCAAAAGTTCTTTGGATAGCTTTGTAAAAAGCTTGAATACGATTGAAGATAAAAGTTCTGTAGACCTTTTTTATCCATTGCAGGTCTTGTCTGCTGTTAAAATTTCTCTATAATGTTATTTAGTTTTGCAGATCTGCCTAGGCAATGTGATCAACACCCTCTTTTTTGGCTATAATATTACGAAAGAAAATTCTAAGAAGTTTTGCTATTTTCTAAACATTATTACTCAATTTTTCGAAACTACTGCTGGTAAAGAAATGAATATTTACAGGTAGAATTTTTACACAAAATATGTTAAGAATGTTTTAGTTTAGTCAATGGCCGTGGCTTCAGAAAATTCCCTACGTAAATCGGTCGTACAAAATAGCAAAGCAGAACATGGATGAGGTAATTTCATGGCTTTTGTTCGTACACCATCTGAAGAATTTAAGATTTCTTTATCTGAGAGCCTTTTTGAGATTTTTCATCAAAATCTTTATTTTCGGTGCCCAAAATTTAATAAGCAATGGATAAAATAGCAGTTTTTGACAAAAAATGCCCCAAGGTGTATTTTATTAGACAAAATAAACTTTATTTCAAAAATTCTCAACAAGGGCCTTGAAAAATTTGTGTTTGAACCAAGAAGTCTAGTTCCAATAATTGTAAAAATTCCCTTGTAGGTCTAATTTTTTTGACTGAATATCAACTTTTCCATTTGTCATTGGATAACTGCATTTTAAAAAAGCGATCCTACTTTTTTAAAATAAAATTATTGAAAAGTAACTTCAGTTGTGGTTTCGGAAATTGTCCTTTCTATATGCTACAGTTTATTCAGGATATAAGATAGCTCCTCAGAGCCGACCGTGAGCGGTACAGGGTGTCAGAAAATAACGTATACGATTGATTTTATGTGATTTTTTTGTTGCTGTTTTGTTATTTTACGGTTTTTTAGCAGTAAAAATGAAAGAATTACGAGCTGCGATACTTAGAATGCATTCTTTTGGAGATTCTATGGGAAAAATCGCCACAGACTTGAGAATTCCCAAAGCCACAGTCCAAAAACAATTGAGCGTGGAACGGTAGAGGACCGACCGGGACGAGGCCGAAAGCAGACTGCAAGAAGTAAGAATATTCAGCGTGCCAAAGCAATGATCAAGCGAAATCCGACGACCAAGAAAAACTCTGTGCGAAAGTTGGCCAATAAACTTGGAGTGAACCGTGACGCCGCACACAAGATTTTAAGAGAAGATTTGAGTTTGAAGCCGTTCAAGTACCAGAAGCGCCAAAAACTGAACGCAAATGCTAAGAAGAAGCGCCTCGAACGTTACAGAGCTCTGTTAAAATGCCAATGGTGGTCATTTCGAATAATTCTGTTGTTTTATTGTTATTTGCTGTGTTCTGAAATCATTTTGATAAATAAAATCAATCGTATACGTTATTTTCTGACACCCTGTATTACATCGGGGGTGGTCTCATATTAGCTTTGCCCTAATTGGCCAAATCATAATTATGCGGTCTCATATCAGAATTTTTTTAAAATCAAGACTTAATAAGGGTTCCTCTTTCCGGCTTTTTATAATACATTAGTAAATATTTTGTGATCATTTAGTATCACTCTTTTATTGCCTTTGAAGTAGATGCTCAAATAAAGAATTTCAACCCTTCAAAATCATCCAAAACTTTTGTGCATTCTTATTTAAAAGAAATGAGTCAAGAGGACAACAAACTTTTAAAGTTAGTTTAGAAAAGCAAATCGCACTTTAATCATTTTAATGATTGTTCAGCATTGATCAGCTTTACGGTATTGTGTCTGATTGTTGGCTTGCTGGTATGGAAGTGACTATAACTGCTATTCGCTGGGCTATTTTATACGTTATCAAATACCCTGATGTTCAGGTAACTCGAAAAAGCTCAAATAAATATAGTGAGTTATTAGAAAAAAAGCTCAACAAGAAATCGACCAAGTCATTGGCAAGAATGCGTGTGTCACTTTAGAGGACAAACCAAACTTGCCTTATGTATCAGCTCTAATTTACGAAGTAGAGAGATTTTCTGCTCTTGGCACATGGATTAATAGAGTTTGTATGAAAACAATTGCTGAAATTGCTTGAAAAGTGTCACTAAAACTTTAGGTCCTACTGAACAAAGCATTTGTGGAAGAAAAATTCCTGCTAACACTAACTATGTTTTTAATGTCTATAGCTGCAATCAGAAGAGTGAAAGTGACAGCTTTTCTCCTCAACTTTTCGAACCAAAAAGGTTTTTAAAAAAGCGGTGAACGAGAATTGAAGAAAGTAAAAATAGTTGAAATCGTAAGTATTATTTTGAAAGGATAATTTCTAGGAGTCTGTGAAGAAATTGACTATGTTTGGAATGGGCAGAAGAAGGTGTCCTGCAGAGTCCTTGGCAAAGTCTGAGCTGTTTTTAATCTTGACCACTTTACTTCAAAAGTTTGAATGGCTTCCGACAGAAAATAGTGAAGCTGATTTAGGATACATTTATGGATTGGTTATGTATCCTACTAATCAGCCATATAGTATAAAAGTGCGTTAAATGTGGTTTGAAAAAAAGTCTTTTATTTAAATTTCTTATTTTCATTAGAAGATATATATTTTATTGCTGCTGGAACATAGTCACAAATCAATAAAGTATTTTCACTACTTTTATTTAAAATTATGGTTTTATAAAAAAATACGCTGTGAGAAATTAGAAGGGATGTAACAAGTAGGCAGAATTTTAGCTAGATTCATGCTGCTCTCCTCAGACTTCCGCGAAACACGAGTCCCGCGACAAACATTCATTCGTTTCTAAGCAATCGATTTTTTTAAGTTGTAAAAATCTTGCACTTAAAATGGCTGCTAAAATCTATAGAACATTCTGCTAACATTCCGTGGCATCAGACCTAGCGCTCAAAAGTTCCCCACCTACTATTAACCCATAGTAATTCCTAGGGTTGTTTAAATTTGCAAATATTTAAAATGGCGCAAATATTTGCGCGAATATTTGCAAATATTAAAATATTTGCAAATATTTCACAAATATTTAGTAAAATGTCCGACAACACTCAACACAGCCAATTCTTTATTCATAACACCAAAACAATCAAACAAACTATCCTTCCTCGAACAAATTATCAAATTCACCATTTTCCTCCGCATCTTCTGATTCTTCTTCGCTTTCCGACCCTTCCAATTCATCCCTCTTTCGATTTTTGAAGAGATTCGCATGCTCGAGCAATAGGTTGTGCTTGATAAACGTAAGCTTTGAGGCGGTTTCCACATCAAGTCTAGAATAATAAATTTAGAAACCCCAAATTATAATTCAAAGTTACTTACCGGTTGCGCACTTTGGTGTGGATAGCTGTACGGATCAACCAATTTCTCTCGCACGAAGCAGCAGTTATTTGGACGTCTTGAAGCGCTTTGTATACCAGTGACAGAGGTGAGTCGGAGTAGAAACCAGTCCAGAAGCTCAGTCCATCAATCGGCGGCGTTTCTTTCAATGTATCCCAGGCATAGATGCGCTGTCCCTCTGCGAATTTGCCCGTCCTTGCCCTCCACTGCGCCAGTTCAATCATTATCTAAACATTCAATCATAAATCAAGAAGATATTTAACTTTTGCTACTTACCTCATTCTCTCTGGTGGCAAAGACCGGATTCTTAAGGATCTTATTGGACAATAGCTCTATTGCAGCCTGCACTTGATCTTCGCTCGAATTAGCACCACGATCACTTGGCTCCAGTAAGTCAATAAGGTATGTGACATCGGTGTGCCCAAATTCCCGTCGCTCGTTGAGGATCTGAAAGATCAATAACAATAATGAAAATAAGCAAATCAAATTATTACTTGTAGTAGTTGTGGCTGCAGGTATCCATCTAAATGTCCAATCTCTTTTTCAGCTTGATCGAAAGCACTCTTGATAGACTTGTACGCGGTTCGTGCATTGACTTTGGCTCCCTCAATTGCTTTGATTGATTCGGCTAATGGCGAGAGAAGAGCATCGATCCTCTTGATTCGATTCCAAAACATTCCATTCCGAGTAAGCAGCTGTTGGAGATCCTTCACTTGAACGGAGAGAGCGGGAACACACGTGATGTTAGAATTCCATACGGCGCTTTTGAAAGAATTTTCGTACGAGACCACATGAGAGATAAGAGTCGAGAATGTTGACCAGCGCCCTTCCTCTGGCAATTGAAACAATTTTGAGTGGCCCACAGTTGTCATTTGTATACCCTTAAGCACGAGCGATGGAGTCTTTCTAAAACATGCAGTGTTATACAAGCAAGCGAGATAACTTTTTTTCAGATAAGTATATTATACCTGAAGAACTTTGCGACTTTGACACATTCATCTACGCACTCGCTTGACGTAGGCTGTT